>NJDD01001670.1:76171-99346 GCA_002245505.1 Calephelis nemesis | reverse complement strand
TTAAAGACTGTTATTTTATTTCAATTCAAAAGATATTTACACAGAAGTTTTACTTCGACTAGTAGTGTAAATGTTAGTATTGTTTATCTACAAGGACAGTAATATTTGGCAATCGATGCTCTTTGCTACCCTGTTAGGAACTTGGCGTGAGGTTATATATGCTTGCTTTCTTGTATGTTAATAATTTACTGTCTAGTTATATAGCAACTTCTTGAAAGTTAAAAGATTTATTATGTTAAGAACATCCTAGTTATTAGGATCCAAAAAAAATTGCACTTAGACATTTGTATAAACTTAGTAACTGCATGTTTTGGCTTCGTTCGGATGTTTTTTTTATATTAAAGGGATGTAAGCTATCCTATCTTTCAAGTTAGATCAAACAGGACACTTTGTACAAATTGAAGTAGTTTTTTTTATTTAAGTAGTTTAGGAGTCCATCACGAACAAACAACGTGATACGCAATATATATGTATTAAAGATTAAGTACTGGGACGCGTGATTTCAACTTACACAATCTCTACAGCTTCTAGATTATTCATGTTATCATTATGATATTATTAGTGCTTGGTGTTGTTTCAGTAAAGTTTAGCGGTGAGCTTACGTAAAGGGCTAAACATCTAAGCCTAAAGCTCTTGCATTTTTACTCCCTATTAATATTTTTGTAATTTATATTTATGACTATGAGAAGTTCATTTTTTTGTACTTGATTGAAATCAGAGAAACGTTAAAATGATATCTATGTTTCTGTTATCCAATACAAAAAACATGTCTTTACATTAAGCAAAATATTATACAGATAATTAATGCAATCGGATTTTCTAAATCTCTTCCTACATTATATTATTCTACCTATGGCAAAAATAGAAGTTATACTTATTATCGACAGTTGGTAAAATTTTTTTCGATACATACTTTAAAATATTTCCCACCAGGGCACATATGACTAGCCGAATACACTTAGTTCCACAATGTGATAGGTGGCAAGCTTATCAAAAACCAGACCCATATCCAATCTCGGGCAACGTTATTTTCATTAGAAAATCGAAAATGTACAATATTAATTTATTTTGATTCACGACTCGGTGATCGAATCCGGGACCTCAAGAAGTGAAGTCCAATGCCCAAACTCTAGAGCATAGAGGCGATGTGTTTATCTTACTATTGGTAGATCCGATACCTTTTTGGCCTTTTATAACATAGTATATGTTTTTAACGCAATAAATCTGCAAAAAATGACTTCAGTATCATAACTTCTTCGCGATATTTTGATAATTCTTTTTTCAGAAGGTCTTATTTTCCTAAAAAGAACTACTAAAATACAAAAAACATCAAAAATTTAAAATCGTATCAAAAAACTTTTTTTTAAACATGCAGTTGAATTAAAGTCTTTTTAGAGCCTGTTAAAAAACAAAAAAAAGAGATGAAAGTAAATATTCTTAACAGTAAGTATGTTAAACGTTATTTTCCTCCATTAACGCATGATAACCCGTATTAGATACAATGAACGTAAAAAAACTACATTCTTTCGGTTATCTTGAGCCCTTGGAACGATATTATCAAAAAGGACAACCACTTTATGGGCTTAATATGTCGCGCATTGTAGTTTTAGTTTCCAAGCAATTTACGAGTTAGTAGGACGACTGTCGATCGTTATTGCTATAATGTCTAAAGAACATTTTCTGAGTAACGCCAATCGAGAGAAAAGAAAAAGAAAGTAATTTATGATATAAGATACCATAAGTACAAGCTTCGTTTTTATAGAATAAACAGTACTAGTAACTTTTATACTTATTAACAGACAAAGAAGAAAGGAGGAGGTTATCAAACCGATTGTATTTTTGTTTTTTTCGTGTTTACTCAGAAAATGAATATATTATGATAGTTGTTTCGTCGAAAAGTAGTCTTGTTACTGACATGGTCACAAATAAATTTTATCATCGTTTGTTTAGTGCTTTTTTAAATTTCTTTAGAAAAAGGAATGATGAAATCACGACTTGGTATTCAAACTTAACTTTGTTTTTTTTTTTAATTTTCCTTGACTTATTGCGGTCCCCGATTGAGATCCCTGGGTCAGGTAACAAAAAGAAAAGTGTTTTTGAGATTTGCTAATAAAAATTTTGCCCGGTATTAGTTACGTGCCCGGTTAGCGATAGGCTTGCCAACTATCATATTGTTGGACTCTCGTCTAGGCATGGGTGCCTTGTCTGGCTACCTCTTCAGGGATATGGGCGTGACAATACTTTTTTCGAATATTTAGTATAGTAGTTTATAAGTATTTTGCAGGCAATCTTTTATATTTGTGTCTCCCACAATTGAAGGACGCCCCTTATCTGGAACGATATTGAATATATACAAGTATTTTGCACACAAACTTTCATATTTCCATCGTATTATATTTACTGCACAATCTAGCTTGCAATAGATTTCCCAATGGCCTGCCTGTTCAGTGTTCAATGCCTGCATAAAGTCTCTGTTACCGGGCTTAAACTTGCTTTAACTTCATACATAAACATTTCTGGACAACGTTTTGGTCAACTCCTGAATTGATAAATACTGTTTAATTTAATTTTACCTTTCGTTGCCGTTATAAAGATTCTTTGAAATGCGATGTTTATGCTTGTTTGGTATTGGTGCACTGCATTTCAAAGGCTTCCATCAGATTTTCGGTGAACTATCTTAAAATTATGCTCTATATCTACATATCGTATCAATAACAGACCCAAAAAGAACCTAATAAAGTCGACCAAGAAATTCTTTACTCTTCCATACGTTGAAGCAATCCTAAGTTCTAAGTACCACCGATTTATGTCAGTTTTCTTTGTCTAAGAAGAGTGAATTTATTCCATTATCCACTAACGCGACATCACGGTACATTTCACACTCAACATTAAGGAAGTATTCACTAAGATTTTACTATTCACGTATGGAAATTTTCGGCATTAAGACCACATCCTCTAGATTTTCGAGGAATATACAATTTCATCATAGATGGACGTTGATGATGAATGATATATATCGTTTACGGACTTTTCGGTCCAGCCGTGTCTTGAGTCGATGTTAATATGCTAAATTTAATACTAAATCAGGCATCCCCCTTCTGTTGAAAGCGGTGACCTTTTTTATTATTTTCCTGTGTTATATTATTTTTAGTAAAGAAAATCTAATTGTTTAAATTTCATTTTATTAAAACAAACAATAACAAAACTTGAAATCGAAGCATTTATGCTACGACTCCTAAATGTAATAAATGACTTTGGTTGCTGTTAATGACTGGATATTTCTTGCAAATTTGATTGGGTACGAACAGGATATCTTATAATTTGCTGAAAGTAAATTAAATTTTGTAACAATCCTTTATTTTGTTAATAGCTTGCAGCCCGTCCCGGGTTCATATGGATGGACAAATTTCAGTTCTTTTCTAAAAATAACGGTGCCCTTGTTCATCAGGGATAACGTTGATTTCTAATTTAAAAAAATATTTCCAAATCAGTCCAGTAGGTAGTTTCGTTGCCTATTCAATACAACCAAAAAATCAAATATCTTATCTTATATATTCATTTGTTGGGTTACAAAAACCTTTAACCTTTTTTAAAAAATATGTTTTCGAATTACGTAAAAATATATCCCACTTCTGATATAAAGTTACAAATAATAGTGATTCTAAACAGGCTAACCATTTATTAGCATATTTTTCTCTTTATTAGTACAAATACATTTCTAACTATAGCATGTAGATTATATTTTTAAACACTATCAATATTATTTAAAAATCTTTAAAAAATCCTTACCGGATTAGAATTCTTCAAAATTTAGAAAATATTTTTAATGCATTGTTATAACTCTAAGAAATTAGTAACTAGGCACTTTTTAGCTAAGCCAATTTCCACTTTTAATCTCATCATTTTCCGTTGCTGAGTTAATATAATGATACTAAGCTGTCAGTTACAAAAAACCAATTACTTTTTAAAGTAAATCTGCCTCTAAAAGGCAGCAGGTAAACAGCGGGAGTAGGATAAAATATAAATTGATACTAACAAAACCACTGGTGATACAGTGCTGTACAGATAGGTATAAACAGCTATCTTGCTTATTCCTGCCGCCATACCGACTCTGTCATGCTAAGGCCTGGAGGGTAGGGTAGCCGGTAAACTTGAAAAATATACCCATGATGTGTAAGTATAAGCTACACTTACCACTAGGAGAGCCATGCGCTTGTTTGTTGTCTTCTCATTAAAAAAAACCCTTGTTTTTAATGAGACGGAAAAATGCCCACAAAAAGACGTAAGATTAAGAAGTATCGGTACAGTATACTGAGCATACAAAACCTACGGAAGTTTCTCGTTTCAAAGCATGCAGAATAGACGGGCGTCTTAATGCTTGTGTATGCGAGAGACGCGTCATCTTAAATCGCTTCTAGGTTGTTTGCGCCGAAGACAGATTTTCGAAGGCAAGAAATACACATGCCCATAAACGCCAAATTTCATTTCTAAAAATGCTGTTCATTTTTATATTTTATACATTTTTGTGTTATGTTATACAAATGTTTGTAGTGTATATAAATATAAGTGTAGTTGAAATTCCCTTCTTGTCGAGATTCGTGACAAGACCTTCTTTTAAGAAAAGATTGAAGGAACATTACTTTTCGTTGTCACAATAACATACTCGTATATTATCCTACAAAGATATTTTAATAATTATAATGGTACTTGTTTTAATTTTACATACTTTATTATTACATTTATATTTATTTGTTCTAAGCATAGCAATACTTGTTTTTTGTACATGACGCTTTCCATTTCATTTTTACGGCTTCATTTTTTTGGGTCGGCTGGAAGAAATTTCTATAGTTAAAGATAAGATCGGCTTTAGTGAATGTTTACTTTGTCCTATATCTCCTATATTGTAATTTTTTGTGTACAATAAATTATTAAATAATTACAATAATAAGATTTACAGTATAGAGTGGTTATATATTTTTAGTATAGTGTATATTTATATGCACCATAAAAATGGTTTATTAACATATGCCCTAACAACATGATATATATTGTGCCAATATTCATAAAATGAATTTCAATCCAATGATACAAAAGTTAATTCTATTCGTACTGAAATGTAGCGGTGGCGGTTTCCTCGCTTGGCGAATTGTGGATTCCAATCCAGCTAATCACAGGATTCACACATTCAGTAAAATTTTTCAAGCATTTGGAATATTCCGGATTATGTTTATTTCTTCTTAAATAATATTTTGCGTTCACCTGTACGTTCCTAGTAGGAACCAATTCTCTTTGCATTTTTTGTTGCTCTCAGTTTATGGATGTACAGAATAGGTTTGAAGTCGGTGCCAAGCCTTAAAATAATAATTATATTTTAAGTATTAGATTAGACTGGCAACGACTTCAAACCTATTAGTAAATATCATGTATAAATAGATGGAATAGGTAGTATATAATCAAAAATATAAAATTAATACATAAATATCTTCACGCCAAGTCCCTTACGGGGTAGGCAGAGAATATCAGTGCCAGACCTCACGATCCTGACAAACCTGTCTTGCTTCCTTCATATTCATTTCCCTTTTCATACAAACATGCCGGTTTCGGAGACTCTTGACACCACCCTTGGATAATATCCGATTGATCTGATCGTGAAATGTCAGCTTAGGTCTCCCCGAGTACCTTCATCCATCCACATTCGCATTGTATATCTGCTTTGTCAATCTTTCGTCGGTCATTCTTTCCGCATAACCGAACCAGCGGAGCATGCCCTTTCGCATTCTAACACGAACACTTTCTTTCAATCCCACTCTTTCTCGGATCTCACTGTTACGAATGCGGTCAGCGGGCGTTACACCACAGATTTTCCGTAGTGCTCTCATTTCGACCGCATTTATCCTACTTTCATGATTTTTCTGACATACCCAACTCTCGCTTCCATACTATAACTTTGGGATATGCACAGAATTATGCAAAGCGAGTCTAGCTTTTTGACTCAAAACCTCACTTTGGAATAGGTTACCCAACGCTCCAATCACACTATTCCCTGCATTCACTCTCCTCTCTACATCCTCGGGGTACCTTCCATCCCTGCAAAGCACAACATTAATATACATTTTATTTTTTACTTTTGAAGTCGGTTTTTTTTAACGTAGTGATTTTTATAAAATACTTTTTAGTTTACTTCTGGAACGATTTAATTCAATAATCTTATAAGTAAATATCTTTATATCATGGTATAAGCCTAGTGGATTAAATTTATTTCAGAGATTTGATTTAATTTGATAAAAATAGAAATCGGGATAGGTGAAAGTAAATAAAAATGATCTTAAAATAAACACTAATGGACCTACCTGAATCATTTTTTTATGGGACCAATTTGATTTTTTTTTTGCATCAAACAAAAAAAAGAACTCGGAAAAATCGGTGTACAAATTTTAAAAAATATACCGCCTGAATTGAGAACCTCCTCCTTTTTTTGACATCGGTTAAAATTTCGTTTTACTAGCGAATTCATGGAGTTTTAAAATTTTGTTGAGTGAAAAGATAAAAAGATATTCATTTTTATTTAAAGCTAACATAGACGTACAAAAAAGTTTAGTCGTCGATAAATGTAAATAGAACATGATATTACATATGCCTTGCATTATTTTATTATTGAATATTGTTATGAATTTCCTCTACTATTAGGTCGCCTATGAATATAATCGCCTTTGTGGTCTAGCGGTCCGGGTGTTGGACTTGACAGCATGAGGTCTCGGGTTCGAATCCCGGGTCGGCCAACAAAAAGAAAATTGGATTTTTTTAATTTTCTAATAAAAAAAAATGTTGGTCGGGATAGGAAATGTGCCCGGTTGGTGATAGGCTTGCCACCTATCACATTGTGGGACTTAGTGTCTTCGACTAGTCGTGGGTGCCCTGGTTGTGCCTCTGCCTACCTCTTCGGGGATATATATGGGCGTGAAGATACTATGAATATAATTCTTTTTTTATGTGTAATGTATTTGATTTTTATATAATTTCTAAATATTTGGTACACATTGATGAGTTATTGTATTGTAATGGTATTAATTTTTCCTTTTGAGATCCTTCATTGAGTAATATTTTATTTGTCCATGTTTTACCTACAACCTATCTACAATTTTTTTATATTTTTTATACTTTTTGGGAGTGCTTAAAGCCGAAAAGAATACCTATAAGTACTGTTACTAATTTAGAATGTGAGGATGTAGGCTTAGTTTATTACGTAATTAGTAATTAATTCTTAAAAAAAGTCTTAGCTATAATTAATACTTATCGTTGCCGGCACATGGTGCATTTTCATTGTATACTCAATTACCCACAGTAAACTATAATTAATACTGTGTACGACGACTACGTCCCGGCTATAGACAGCAATACAATAAACATATCGATACGTATAACCAGTCACCAGTTCAAGGTGATTGTAGTCATGAAAAAAATGTTATGGTCAAGTGTCCACGGAGACAGCCGTCACCAAACGACAGCATTCTGTTTTACCATGCGCTACATTATTAATCTTCTACATATGCTGTATATAACGTGTTTTATTAACTGATTGCTTACTTATATACATAATATTATTGATTATATAATTGAATAGGTTTTTTACAGTCTTTTGATGTTTTTCGGTTTTTATTTTTTTTAATGTTGTTTTTCAGTTTATATTTCTTAGTTTTTATGTCTTAGTATCTTCATGCCCATATCCCCTAAGAGATAGGCAGAGTCACAACCAGGGCACCCACGACTAGCCGAAGATACTAAGTCCCATATTGTGATAGGTGGCAAGCCTATCGCCAACCGGGCACGTTTCCAATCCCGACCAACATTTTTTTTTATTAGAAAATTGGAAAAATGCAATTTTCTTTTTGTTGGCCGACCCGGGATTCGAACCCGAGACCACATGCAGTCAAGTCCAACACCCGGTCCGCTCGACCACAGAGGCGATAATTTATGTTTTGATTCAGTTTTAACGATTTGTAATGAGTACATTATCTGAATATAAATAAATAGGTGATATTTAAAGGTGAAATTAACGACGTAAATAGGATACATGAACTGGTAATAGGGTAAGTGTTGTATGAAATTAAAACATTGATTTTAGTGAGTGTTATGCGCCCTAAATATTACATGTTACATTTAAGTTAATCAGTTTTGCAGCGCCGCGCTGGTTGTAAGTTTGTAGTTACAGTCCATGTTAAGAAGTTTCGTCAATGTCATACAATCATACAAAATATGTTTAAGTTATTTCTAAATATCGAAACATTAGTGCGAAAAATAGTCGTGATATATATGGTACGCGTAATATATAGTGTATACTTCTCTATCTTTGAGTAACTTCAATTTAAGTTACTAATAAATTTTCCAAACTCCACTTTTATGACAGGATAAGGAAGGCTCATTCCGAAACTAAATGTAAATAACAGAACTAAATATAACATCCTTGTCATTATAACATCCAATTGTTTTGGTTTATGAATTCAAAAACAAAGGCAACCCAATTTCGTGGCTGCTTTTTCAGAAACTTCCGTGGTATTATTCCTCAGGATATTTTTACCATTCGCATATTAATGACACGATCATGCAAATTTTATGTCGCTTCTGAGGCATAGCTTTGAAAGTTGTCGATGATTCAGTTTGGAATAAATAATCTAAACGCCAACATCTGGGTGCTGATTACGTATCTCAGTTGTCAATTCAAAATCGAAAAGCGTACATCAAATAGCTGTCAAATAAAGTTTTTTTTTATATCTTATGTTTTCGAGGGGTTTTGTTTAAAGACATGTCAACCCCTGCCTGATTACACTTTTGTCCCTCATAAAAAAGTATCTTCACGCCCATATCCCCGAAGAGGTAGGCAGAGGCACAACCAGGGCACCCACGACTAGCCGAAGATACTAAGTCCCATAATGGGATAGGTGGCTAACCTATCGCCAACCGGGCACGTTTCCAATCCCGACTAACATTTTTTTTATTAGAAAATTGGAAAAATCCAATTTTCTTTTTGTTGGCCGACCCGGGATTCGAACCCGAGACCTCATGCACCCAAGTCCAACACCCGGACCGCTCGACCACAGAGGCGACTACCCTTCATATACAAAAAATAATGTAAAAATATAAAAATTAAATACTTAATAATAAACTATATACTATACCTAAACTTTGTCAACTAGCTAACCAATGTCGTAAGCTACTTGATATGAAGTCATTTGTGTTTGCTATCTCTATTGTATTTCTGTTGGTCACTGGAGATAGCAAATATTAAATACGTCATTTGACAGCTATTTGATATACACTTTTCCATTTTGAATTGGCAACTGAGATACGTAACCAGCCCCCTGGTCTAGAACAGAAGTTAAACAGTAACCATATATTGCGCAGTGAACTTGGTGTAGAACTTGCCGTTTCATATCCTTGTTGGCAGATTAGTTGATGTGACTGTTCACTCCAAGGAGACAACTTACTCTGGAACTTGTGTTTTAACATACGTTATGCACTTACGGATTCTCTTACTACACTTCCTTGATGATCTGAATAACAATCTGTCAAGTGACATTTTAATTATTAAGTTACATAAATCACACGTAAAGTCACAGACAAAATATTTCGTGCGTAAATCCTACTCGCACTTGGCCGGTTTTTTGCATAACCGACTTGACGATAGACTATTTATATTATAATTGACTAGACTAAAAGATGATTGACGAGTGCGAGTGTGTGATTCGGTGACTACTTAAATGCGTACATTTTTTTAAGGGTCCATGTATGCTAAAATACGTCAGCAATATAATGTTTTTTTCATACAAAGCAATCATGGATCTTGGTAACAAAAATACATAAGATCAACATGAATATGCTTTATAAGGCTAGTGTTTCCAAAACACGATTCATTTTACTTCGCTCGATAGGAAAAAAACAAAAAGTTAACCCTTTTTTGAAAGCAAAATCCAACTGTCTACTTCAATTATGAAAATATTGACACCAGATTTGACATAAACATAGATAAGTAAAAGATAAGTGTTTCAGTTTTTATACATTTTTTTAAATTACTTTTTATAGTGTCAAAAATAGTGATTTGCCGCTTAAGACGTTTACTTTAGAGCGCAATATTTGATAGTAATCATGGAACGGGGGAATGCGGCGATTGGCTCTTCTGGCTAACTTCTTCTGACTAAGTATGGGGTCTTAATGATTATATTCAAATGTGATTCCATGGCAATTACATCTTATGGTCAATATGAATAACCTATCTAAGATTAGACATCGTGCTATTTTAGATTAGTAGCCAGGTAACCGCTGTTATTTTTCAAAAATTAACAAAAATATCTTAGCAACAATTAAATAATGCTTATTTGTTTCTTTAGACAGGTTATTCATATAGACCGTTAATCTTCATTTTATATGTCAATTTTCAGTGTGTCTAGCCTTAAATGCAATGCTCCAAGACGTATGCGTTTTTTTGTATATATCTATGGTACGGTCCTTAAAAGTCTTGAATATAACTAAACAATATACCTATTGTATTAAGAAAACATACACAAAAGTCTAAATCCTCTTTTTAAGTAATCGGTTTTTTTATTAATTCGCGTGATACTTTTGCTTTTAATCACACAACACTTGACAATTTCGAAAATTTTCAATAAATTCTAAAATTTTTAAATTTATCTTTCTCCATTTTTTTGCTGTCTGTCCCTATGATCGTAGATGTTTATGTCTTAGATCTTTAGAACTACGCAACGGAATTTGTTGCGGGTTTTTTGTAGGTAGAGTCATTCAAGAGGAAGGTTTTAATGTATAGATAGAAGATTGTCCACCCCTGTGAAGTTGGACCGGGCTGCTAGTTGTTTATATATTGCAGGCAAACCCAGCAGTGATGATATGCATGCCCTGTAGCCGGTTCTCGTTACTGGGTTGAGACTATGTTATGAACTATGTATGCTAAGGGAGGATACGAAAGAGAGAACTTTTTTGTTTTAAAAATATTCTGTGAAGAACAGAGCAGAATATTTTTTTTTATGACATTGGAAGGCAAACAAGCAGACGGATTTCCTGATGTTAAGAAATTTCCGCCGCCTAGAAACACCAAAGGTGGTAATGGTGCGTTGCCAACCAGAGGCCAGGATGTTAGGCGTCGAGCAAAAGCAAGTTTACCGGCTACCTTACCCTCCGAACCGGAACACATCATGACGTTATGGCGGCAGGAATAGGTAAGGCGGTGGTACCAATCCGGGTGAGTCGCTGCGAAACTCTACCACCTAGTCAGATGTCACGGTGTTAGTGACGGTAAGCCTATGCTCGTCTTTTACGAGCTGCCTAGCAGAGGAAGGCAGATGGTCTATTCTACAAAGGAGCCCGGACCAACACGGGGGAAAATTGTTATGTATAGCTATTTCTAGTTACTACACTTTATTTTAAATTATTACCTCACATTATAAAAAAACATGATATAAACAAAGAAGTCCAGGATTTTTTTGTTTTGCCCCTCTGAATGGAATCCTGGATACGCATTTGAACGTCACTATATTTGAAAGCAAGGTCTGTGTACTTTAAATGACATTAATATAAGAGAAAAAAAAAGATAATCCCATTTTACCTATAAATGTAAAGAGGATTGTTTTAAATACATAGTGAACCTGTGGGAGGCATTGGTTACAACATGAAGCTATACTACAACTTGAGTTTACACTCATAGTAAAAACTGGTGTAATTTCTAATAACTGCTGTCTCTTTCTAGTGTACCGACATCTCTTTCGTTTTGACTATGTCAATTGACGTCACAAGATTTTTAGAAAGAGAGGCCGGTACACTAGAGTGAGTCAACAACATTTGGAAATCACATCAAGTTTTTATTACGACTAACATCCAGTAGTTGTCTATAGCTTCGAGGTTAAATTGTGTATAATGAAGGATATTACTCTAAACATTTTCCCAGATTGCTTTTAATTCTTTTATCAATGAGTATAAGTACGATGATCCAGTGGATAAGTACAAGTGTTAACATTAAAAAAACGTGTATATACAATGGAATTCCACCAAGTGCCGACGATAGCAAGTATAGATTCTAAGTATGTTAAATCTGATTGAAATACTTATGATTTAATTCACAAAAAAGTCATCAAAATCGATAAATGTTAATTTGCTTAAAAGATACTCTCTTTCCTGGAGTCGGGTAAATAAAATTAAACTAAAAACACGTTGAGTCATAGACTAACACTATATAAAAAACTAAGATAGATTTCAGTACCTCCCTGAGAATCTTTTATTTGATATAATAAACAACTCCATCACGGAAACAAAGAATGTAATTGATCCGCCATTACCTAATAAAGAAGCCGACAACGTTTTGCAAATCATGATTTCATAAAGCACTTAATTATTCAAGTTTAAAATATTAATCTGTTAATTTTCAATTTCAACGTTTAACAAATATTTAGCTTTGGTGTACATTTTACGGCGAGGTTTAATTTTGCTTAATTCAAATTACGATTCCAATTATAAAGTCGAACTTCGCAGAGTAAAAAGTTCATCGAAAAAACTGAAAATTTGTGACTTGGCGGTAGTAAAATGTATTGCTTACCCGAAAGCAATCTTGTAGCTAATACCCAGTCCGGATTTCATTCCCCAGCGCGGCGTTTCCGTGATTATTATTATTCCCCAGATAGTAATTGGCAAATCTCGAAAAATATCGTCTAAACTGATGATTACGCTACGAGTGCGACTTTCAACCTGGTCTTATTTTTTCTATAGTTTCCATCCTCGGCTTTTGTTATACTTCCGTTTTTTTTCATATTATTCGTATAAAACACCACGTGCCTCATTGCAAAGTTCAAGCTCGTTTTTCTTTAAATTCGCTATAATATTACGAAATTGGTTTTTATTGAGTTGCTCCTTTCAAAAGCAGACTCTTCTGCGTTTATCTAAGGTTTTGTGTAAATGATTTAAAATGTTTAACTGTTATGTAATAGAAAATCAGTTTTGCTTGATCGTTTCCTCAGACAGAAATTTTTGCATCTGCATTAGATTTATAGAAACGTCCACTACGGTGTTGTGTGAGATAGCTGGATTTATAAATAATTCAGGAGCAGTTCAGAAGAGAAACAGCATTGAAGAATGGAAGCTTATATATTCTTACGAGGTATAAATTATAAATGTAATTTATTTTCGCCTCTATTATATTTATGTATTTATTTTGATCGCCTCTGTGGTCTAGCGGTTCAGTTGTTGGACTTGACTGCGTGAGGTCCTCGGTTCAAATCCCGGATCGGGCAACAAAAGAAAATTGGGTTTTCCCAATTTTCTAATAAAAAAAATGTTGCTCGGGATAGGATATGTGCCCGGTTGGCTATAGGCTTGCCACCTATCACATTGTGGGACTTAGTATTTTCGACTAGTCGTGGGTACCCTGGTTGTGCCTCTGCCTACCTCTTCTTTTGATATGGGCCTGAAGATGCTTTTTTTAATTTATTTTCGAAGAATACCTATATCCAAGCGTACGCTGTTTTGTAAATCAATATTCAAAAAAAAAACATATAATTTTTTTTAATAATTTAGAGCACAGATATATAAGGTATTAGCTGTTTTCGATATATCATATTCTATAATATACCATGCACAGATCCATTGTTTTATTTTATAATTACCAAAAAAGTAAATTTTATATCTGTATAATATTTATACAAATAATAGGATTCTACTAACTTCAATCTTGGTATCGTCTATCCCGCAAAGATATTTGTAGTATTCTGCGACAGACAATATTTTACTTCAGGTCAGCTTAGCATACACAAGTGCATTCCTGCCTGATGTACTATATGCCGCCTGCAGATATATAATATTAACGAGCAGCTTTGGATTCAGTTGATTGCGAATCCGAAAATTGATCAGCGACAAAAAAATGTCTAACCTAATTATTCAATACTAACTTGAACAGAGTGAGAGTCTATCAGTATTTTATAGGAAACATTTCCATGAGCTTCATAGCCTGATTCTGCTAGCCACATTCCATCACCACAATATAAAGCGAACGTCCGACCCGTATTTAGTAGACATTCCACGTAAGACTAAAACGATTTCCAATATATTTATTATTCACCCTACATTACATTATTTACTAGATCTTTTTCCCCGTGTTAGTCCGGGGTCTTTTGCAGAATAGACCATCTGCCTTTCTGCCAGGCTTACCGCCGCTAACACCCTGACATCTGACTCGGTGGGAGTGTCGCATAGACTCGTCCGGAATGTTTGCCGCCATAACGTCAGTGCTTGCCATGACGTGTTCCGTTTCGGATGTAAGGTAACCGGTAAACTTAATTTTTGTCCAGGACAAACATCCCGGTCTTAGGTTGGCAACGCACAATTACCACCTTTGGTGTCTCTAGGTGGCGTGAATTTATTATCTTCAGCAAATCTGTCTGCTTGTTTGTCTTTCAATGTCATAAAAAACACAACTGATAGGCTACATCTAGTTTAATTCATCACTAACTTTGTTCCTGATATTACTTTTTCATAAACGAAAATTGCGCGCTATATATGAAAAAATATACATTTTATCAAGTTATCAAAAGTCCTAGTTTGCACGAAATAATCTCTGGAAGTCTGGAATCAAATTTTGAAAATTAATTAACTAGACAATCTACCTGTTTGTATGAAGTAATCTCCTAAATCACTTAACTAACTTCTAAGAAAAATAGTTGATGTCGTTAGGTATAACAAGTCAGATTGCTCAAGATATTCCCGTGGGAGGGCAAAAGTATCTTAAATGCAAATGGATAAGTGGTCAGCAGATTTAACGTTGATGCACATGCATATTTTCCTTTCAAGTCTCTTTAGCGTAGGCAAAGTGTATCGAATGCCAAGTATCACGATTGTTGGAGACATGTTGCAAACATAAATGTATTTAGCTTTTTGATGCTATTCGATTATTAAAGCCAGCAAATTAAGGGATACTATAAAAATAAACAGATCTAAAAAGCTTTTAAAAGCTAAATAAAATAAGCTTTTAATACCACCCGTATATTAAATTTACAAAGCCACGATCGCTGTATTAAACTTCTTATTCTTTTTCCAGCAATCTTGTTTGGTAATGAATTGCGCAATTGTCTTGGGATGCATTTTGAACCGTTCAAGAAGAATACTGCAAATGCAGTAATGCCTATTTATAAAAGCTCCCCAAATTACGGGATTTTTTTATTTAAAACGTTTTATCCCCAAATAAGTTGCCTCTGTGGTCTAGCAGCCCGTAGTCGGACTTGACTTCTTAAGGTCACGGGTTTGAACCCCGGATCAGGAAAAAAAATAAAAATATCAGTATTTCAGATTTACTATTAAAAATAGCCTTGCCTGGGACTGGACATGTGGCCGGTTGACAGTAGGTTGGCCACCTACCACATTGTGTGACTGTGTCTTTGGAAAGTCGTAGCTGCCCTGCTTGTGCCTCTGCCTAATTCTTTGGGAATCTGGGCGTAAAGATACTATACCCAAATATATTATATATGATAAATGCAAAAGTTAGTTTTAGTAGGTGTATATTACTCCTTTACTTTCAAACTGCTTGTCAGATAAGCTGAATTTTTGGTCCTCGACACCACTGTGACATAATAAATAATACATAGCCTACTTTTAAAACGGAGTATATTGTACTGAGTTTCCATGACAAATAACTTAATTAAAATACCGGGAATCCACGGATAACAGATTTTTCTGAATTAAGTTTAATTGTATAAGATTACAGAGCCCATTAAATATAATAAAACTGAAGAGGGAAACGTTTAAAAAAAACATAGGAAAAATGAAAATTTGATTTGGCAACACTCAACAGAAACGTAGAGTGGATGCGAGGTCTTTTATCACAACTGGAGAGAGCGAGATCTCGAGTTTTGCTCTGCAATTTATACAAAGTGAGCACTTTCTAGTGTTAGTATTTATTTTGAAAGAAGAATAGTCGGTTGGAATTCTTATCGTTAGATTTAATGCAGTGCTTACTATCAACAAAGTGTAATCTCGTTACTTTCTAGAAGAAAATGTTTCCATAAACTCTGTAATACATTATTTTCCATTTTCAAATCTGCCATGATTTTCTATGCATCCTCTCCTCTTCATTTTTTGAAATTCCAATTCCGTTACGAAAATTTTTGCAGTATTAAGTACAACTCGAAAAATACCAGCTGGAAGTTGAAAAATTGCATTCGAGAATATTTCGAAATGATTAGGTATCTTTCATGACTGCATTATGACGGTTATTTAAATAAGTTAAAACGGGAATACCTCGAAATCATGACCTACCTTTCTATAAAAGAATCATCAAAATCGGTTGACTGTATGGTCGAGTAATCACGTATTATACAAAAAAACATGCAGTCGTATTGAGAACTCCTTTTTTAAGTCGATTAAAAATAAATAGGAATAATCTACACAGATAACGTAGGCAAGCGATGCAATGTATATTTTATGTGTATTACTATCGCAACTTGCGATTCTTTCGCCAGATCCTCTGGCATTCCGATCCGGTGGCAGTTTATAAAAATGTCGACGCGCACAACTACCACTTGTATTGTCTAAGTGACTAAAGATTGTTCTGATTGCTTTGAGGCTGGAAATTGAGATGGAATTATTATAAGAATGAAATAAAAGTAACATAAGATTTTAAACTTAAATCGTCGCGTATTATTAACATTTTTACTTAGAGATCGTGAGTATCCCGTATAAATAAGTAAAAATGTTAGAAATAAAAGTAATATAAGAATGAGCTAAAATGATAGCTACTTCTACCCGAAACTTTTACTAGATCCCAGGAGAAAGCTATAACTTTAAGCTCAAGCGAAATACTTCTATATAAAAACATTGAATCAAAACGGGGGAGAAAAAACGTCTAATAAAAAATTGTAAAATTAAAACAAAATTAACAAGCCTCTTCTTACAAATTAATAGTGATTAATTAAAGAGTCTGGTTAAAAGTAAGGCTCCAAATTATCCGAATTTATTTCGTTACAGACGCTTTTGTAAATTGGTTTTAAAATTTACGAAGCCTTACATTTTCTTTTCTCGAGTTACAAAAACTTATTTACATCTTACACTAGATAACAAAGTTATTGAATTTCGGGGTTAGGATGTGATGACCTTATCATCTGCTAATAAAGTCAATTATTACATTGCTGGATCATTCTCCTACTACAATCAGTCATAGCAAAGTTCTCCAGCGATGCCTATGTCCAGCAGTGGACGTCCTCCGGCTGATGATGATGATGTTGACTGGAGGTCTACACTACAAAGGTGACTACAATTTAGCCAAGTGGTATAACTTTTCACCATCCTTAGCGCTATGAAAATAATATATCTATTTAGCTAATCATTCAATATTTATTATAATATTCGACAAAAAAAAACTAAAAACGTAACCTCGTATTTATATGGTACTCTTACACCCAAAACCAAAATACAACAGATCAGAACACAGAAATTATGGCGGTAAGACTAGTTAAAGTCTAGTAAAAGTGACAAAGATTCAAATAGTTATTATAAGAATAAAATATTTGGAGAATATAGTCCGCGTACTGTGATTTTGATTCGTCGTAACAATGTTTGAAAGAAAGCTTTATTTTATTCAAAATTATTCACGTAAAAGTGTTTCGTCGTCACCTCGCTTACGTAAGTTTTATGATTCCAAAGTGTGATGAAAAATTCTTAAGTCAAATACTTTGTGTAACTTTTCACCTGGTGAGGAATTTAATATGATAACGTAACTAGCCAGGATACGCGGCTACGTCCGCGTAATATTAAAACATTGCATTTTTATCAAATACTAGCTGTCCCGGCGAACTTTGTACCGCCCGTTCAGTTTGTATGGGAAAAATTAAAATGTTATTAAGTTTCCGAACAAATAATGCTCGAATTTAATAAGTGGTTTCCGAACAAACGATGCTCTTTCTATATAGTCTGTGGCTGTGAATGACATTGACATTCGTTACGCGCGTTTTTTAAATTATTCAAAATTAAATGTATATTTTTCAATATTTCTGAGAGATTTTCTTAATATTTTTGTCCTTAAGAACCTTCTCCTAATAATAATAAATACAACAAAAAAACATTTTGTGAAATCGGTCCAGCCATTCACGCGTGATGCTGTGACCTAGGAAAACGGGTTTCATTTTTATATATTATATATGGATATCTCCACCCGTGCTTTTCCATTTTGGTTAAATTTAGTTTTAAGGTGAAGCTCCTCTATTTCAAAGGACTAAAACCACATAAAAATATTTTGTTGAATTCATGTGCAAGAAGAAAAAAATCGATTTTTTTATAAATAAGTGGTCAGCATACAAGTCGTTTGATGGTAAGAGATAACCGTGTCCTACAGACACCTTTGATGTTACAGGTCCGCTGTCCTGTGGCCGGGAGGGTTGTACAATAATCCTTCCATCCTAGCCTCCAGCGCCTTATTTATTCCTGCCGATAAAATGCTAGTATTTTGCGTTGTCGTATTCCAGTTCGGATAGTTGTTATGATGTCTACATACGACGGCTATATCTTACCATCACAGAGAGATGTGTAATTGTTAGCTGTCTAAGTATCTTCTTCTTATATATAAAAATCAGTTAGTGTTCGTTACTAGTCTCACTTAAAATCGAGACCGGCTTATTTTGGTTTAAAATTGTTTATGAAAGTTCAGGGAAGGTTTAAAATGTAAGAGAAAAGGAAAACTAAGAAGATACAAGGAAAACCAACATTTGAAGTTTGTCCATACAAAAGAGTGGATGGAACAAAGTTCGCCGGGACAGCTAGTACCTATATCATAAAAACATTATGTAACGTTCATCAGATAAACAGTATAGCTAAGTAATACTTCAACCATCGGACATCACTTAAAGGTTAAAGGTTATTTATTAGTCTTATTTAGGACAAAGAAACGCCCGCGTAATCTTATTATCCCCGGATTTTCGAATTAGGATAAAAATAGCCGAATTGTTATTTCAAACCATATCTGAACGCCAAACTTTATCAATTATTCCATCCTTACAAAATTTTGTATTAAAATGGCTTGAATAAATATTATGTAAAAAGAATTAAAATCACTTCAATTATCGCCTCTGTGGTGTAGCGATTCAGATATTGGATTTGACTTCATGAGGTACCGGATTCGATTCCCAGATCGGGCAAGAAAAAAGTGTAGTTTTCAATTTTCTGATAAAAAAAAGTTGTTCCTAATTGTATAAGTGCGGTTGGCGATAGGCTTGCAACCTATCACATGTGGGTCTTTGTGTCTTCGGTTAGTCGTGGGAGCCGTGCTTGTACCTCTGTCTACTTCTTTGGGCCTTTTGCCAACTGGATACATATCCAATCCCGGGAAACGTTATTTTTGTTAGAAAATTGAAAGTACACTTTTTTATTACTATCCGACCTGAGGATCGAACCCGGAACCTCAAGAAGTCAAGTCCGCTGGACCACAGAGGCGATATAAAAATATCAAAACGTTAAGTTACTCAAAATAAGTTTTCATAGAAACTCATGTCAGGGTAAATAAAATAGTGGCCTCTTTACTCAAGCTCATTTAATTAAATTTGGCGGTAACTAGGAAATACACGATCTGCTGTTTTCATGATTACATACTTCTATTGTGCACTTTAACTGATTTTTTTTACAAAATGACACCAAAATTGACTAATTTTTTTATGACATTGGAAGGCAAACAAGCAGACGGATTTCAAGCAGATGGTACAAACTCCCGCCGCTTAGAGACACCAAAGGTGGTAATGGTGCGTTGCCAACCAGAGGCCGGGATTTGGGCCTCGAGCAAAAGTAAGTTTACCGGCTACCTTACCCTCCAAACCCGAACACGTCATGACGTCATGGGGGCAGGAATATGTAAGGCGGTGGTACCAATCCGGGTGAGTCGCTCTGAAACTCTACCACCTAGTAACTGTATGAACTGTATGAAGTTTTACACTGTATGAACAAGACACTCAAAAATAATAAAAAACTGCGACCAATTTTCACTCGATGATGCCTAAACTCCATAAGTCACTAAGTGCTAAGATACTTACTAAGTTAAATTAATAAGTAATTGATGACGAGATGATGTTAAGTCCTTAATTAAATTGGATTAGAAGTTTCTTCAGACGCTCTTGGTCAGTGACTTTCATCTAAAGAACGATTTCATTACTTATTTAGCTGTAATAAATGACTGTATTAATATGTTCATGAATAGATATTCAATATACACAAACATACTTTTTAATTTTTACACTGTAATGTGAAACCAAAAACTCTTCATTTGAAGGAACATTATTTTTCTCTGCCATTTTTGAACCTGTTGTATTTTTTATTTAAAACAACGTACTTTCAAATTTGATCCACAGCCACCAAGTCTTAATCTGGTGAAGAAATCTAAGAAAATTGAAAAAGTAATCAATTTTGAATACATACATGACTCACTTATAAAAACCTAAGGATTTATTTCATCGATCACATTGAAAACCGAGTTAAGGAAAACTAAGTGTGTGTGTAACTAAGTACGCAAGTACTCTTTTAAAATTGACAATATTCTTATCCCCATCCTCTGAGCAACTACTTACCATGTCCAATAGACTAACGATATAGAAAGTATCTTCGCGCCCATATCCTCGAAGACTAAGACAGAGTCATAACTAAGACACCCACGACTAGCCGAAAACACTGAGTCCCACAATATGATAAGTGGCAAGCCTATTGCCAACAGGGCTCTTATTCAATATCCAGCAACGTCAATTTGATTAGAAAATTGAAGATATACATTTTCTGTTTTTTTTATTACCCGACCCGGGAATCGAACCAGGGACGTCAATCTCAAGACGTCAACCGCTCAACAGCCATACCGTCAGCGCTTACCGTTGACTTGTTCCGGTAAGGAGGGTAATGTAGTCGGTAAACTTACTTTTGCTCGAGGGCTAGGCCATTCTGGCTTCAGGTTGACAACGCATCATCATCACCTTGGATGTCTGGAGGCGGTATGAATTTCTTACCATCAGAAAATCCGCCCGCTTGTTTTCCCTCCAATATCGATACCCGTTTTATATGTATCGATTATAAAACTATTTCCATAATGTAGTTGTTAATTGTCACTTTCAATAACCACTGGACTTGCTTTATTTTTATTTTATTCAAATTATTTTTATTTAGACGGGTTTTTTGTAATAATTAATACGTTTATTTCAGATTCCTTTAAATAAGCTGTATGCATGTGAGTAACATTAAGGTGTTGACTGCAAAGATTCTCTAGAAGTATAATTGTACAGAAGTAGTTTTACAATTTATCTGTCAAAATTATTCTCTTCCCACGAGAACGCACTAAGTAATATCATGTTCATGTTCATCGTAAAGATTTATCGTGAAAGGTTTTTTTCAAATGTATTTTATTCGAACTTTTCTTAACCTTAAGGTAAGACTTAAGAGTTATCTAAAAGCTTTTCAGATATCTAAAAATCTAAGCTTAAATCTGTTTATATTTGAACCTACCTGAATATTTTTTTTGTATTTTTATTGTTTGGCTGAATTAATTATCCACAAGAACGTATTAATCACTTCATAGTACATATAAAACAAAGTCGCTTTCTCTGTCCCTATGTCCCTTTGTATGCTTAAAATTTTAAAACAACGCAATGGATTTTAATGCGGTTTTTTTAAGATAAAATAATTGAAGAGGAAGGTATTTGTATATATTATACCAGTGCGAAACCGGGTTGGGCCGCTAGTTTAATATTAATAAAATTTTCCTGAGATGATAAATAAAATTGAGCTCAGCAAAACTGTAAAAAAACTTACTTCAGTTTCGTTACCACATCATACAATAAAACAAAAAATATGTATTACTAGCTATCCCAACGAACCTCGTTCCACCCCTACAATTTCATGCGTAAAATTGAAATAATTTTTTTTAATTGCCTCGCAATTTTTTTTCTTTTTCTTATATTTCTAACCTTCTCTAAACTTCAACAAATAAAGAAAAACTAAAATTAGCCAAAACGGTTAAGCTGTTTTCAAGTTTTATTGTGACTAGCGAACAGCAATTGATTTTTATATTATAATACCTTTAGATTTAGTATTACCCAAAAACCAGTCTTTGAGTCCTGATACAGTATGAATGGGACCACTTCTGTATCATGATTTATTGAAATAAAAAATTAGAATGCATTCGTTATTGGCCTTCCAATCGTATTTCAAACATAAAAAAAAAAAAACATTCAGACTAATTAATAACCTCCACGTTGGGACCGGGTTCAAACAAAACTAGTCTGCAATTTAAAAGAATGACAAAATGACATAAAAAGGAATAAATCACAAAGCCAAATCACAGGTAACCAAGCACCGAAACATAAAAAGGCCAAATTTTCCACTACAACTAACATTGGACAAGCGTGATTCGTATCCAAACCGAGCACAAAATGGACACACCACTCTGTAATCTGTCCCGGAAAACCGTGTGCTGCATAAATTAGCTGTAGTTAAAAGCACCCTTTTAATGGAAAGGCCAAATGAATGGGCAACGTTGGCGAGCACTTTGCCGAATTTCGGGCTCGAATAGTAGGAGCTGGTGCTCTGACCGCAAGCATTTAAAATTGGGCTTTGCTTCAACGCGTTGTGTAATCGACGTTTGAAACGTAAATCGATGTTCAATTCGACAAACGAACTACAATTGGCAAATTTTACGCGAACAATCCATCGTATCTCCGGTTTTTACATTCGCGTGGGGCTCTTGTAAAAATTGTGGATTGAAATGTGGATGGTGGATTGTAATCTGCTTTTTAGGGTTCCGTTACTAAAGGGTAAAAACGGACTCTATTATTAAGCCTCCGGTGTCTGTCTGTCTGTATCTCATAAACAGAGATAGCTAGAAAGCTGAAATTTTCGCAAATGATGTATTTCCGTTGCCGATATAACAATCAATACTATAAAAATTTAAAAAAAAATTAAGCTGAGTCCCCATAAAACAAACGTGTTGTTTTCGTATTTTTGAAGTGAAACTTCTTTAGAATCGTTGTGATTTTAAAACGGGTGCAACAGAAAAGCGACAGGTAAGAGACACTTATACCTAGTCTTGCCATAAATATTGTAATAAAGAAAAAAAATATTTTTTTAACTGCAAATAACATATATTACTTTTACAGTGTGTTAGTTTAATACATAAAT
>NJDD01001670.1:48776-75810 GCA_002245505.1 Calephelis nemesis | reverse complement strand
ACACAATGAACAATCGTATAAAAATGACAGATTCGAAATTCAAATGTAATATTTTTTTATTTTTAAGTGTAACAGTATTTATGGCCAGACTAAGTATATATATATTCATCTAATTTTTTTGTCGATTTTCTGAAGTTTCACTTCTATCGTGTGTGAATCGCAGACACAACTTTTTTTTGCTCAATTTTAAAAACGATAGTAGGTAGACGCTTCAAATTTTCACAGATCACATTGTTTAATTGTATATTACCTTTCAAAATAAATAATTAGATAACAGTAAAGTAAATATTAAAGTAAATAAAAGTAACTATTTCCCCTTATATTAATCCCATACAATTAACGTAACTTTTAATAGACGGAACCCTTCGTGCGCGAAGCCGTCTTGCGCTTGGCTGGTTTTTGTAAAATATGTTATCTGTGTAATTGCGACACTAATTATTTTCTCTCTGTATCGTGATTGAATATAATGGTGGTATTATAAATAAATGTAAAAAATAATGAAATATATGTAATACAATAATTATTTTTTATAAATACCTACCTGTATAAGTTGTGGAATATACTGGATTGTCTAAGCATTTTGTCTTATCAATACATTAATATTCTGCAAATATTTTATTAAATTCAATACTGCAAGGTATGTGAAGAATTTGTCAATTATCCTACAAATATTTTAAATGAAAAGTTTATACGAATATATTGATGTTTGTAACTCTTTCACGCACAAAGCACAAAACATATTTAGGTAAAATTTGACAAGAATTATCAGAACGGCATTTATTTTACAGATTATAAAAAAATATAAATTGATATCTGGGTAGATCTTGATAAAATTTATAAGGTGCTACCTCAGAATCATAACCTCCTTTTAAAAGAAAAAACAAATCAACATTTGTTGGCTATTGACTAAGTAATCGTGTTTGTTTTAATATTAAAATAAAAAATGATAATTATAAAAATATATGTGGAAGTAACATACTCTATTATTTTGTGGCTAACAAATTATTGACGACTTTTTTATCAAGGCACATAAAAATTATTAAGTACTTTTCACACAAAAATCACAAGAGCGATCTCGATTTCGTATTATCCGAGGGTGGAGTCAAGAATCTCCGAAAACGTCGTGTTTTTATAAAAAGGGTAATGAATGTGAAGGAAACCAGAAAGGTCTGCAAGGATTGTGAGGTCAGGTGTCAAGGTATTCGATACTTTCATTCTAACCCATAAAGGACTTGGCGTAAAGATATGTGCATATGTAGAGCTTAATAAAAGTTATGAATGAGACAACCTTGGAATCATATCCTACTTCACAAAAAAGAAGCTTCAAAATAATATATGCGTGACTTACTAGACGAATTATTGCGTAAAAGAATACAAAAATACATACAGTCCAATTGATAGCTTTTTCTCTTTTAAGATGTTTTAGAGTTGTTTAAAAAATGTTTGTAGCTATGATAAAAATAACGCATAAAATGTTGCAAGGGTCAATATATTCAAAAGTTCAGTATATTCAAAATTAATTAAAGAATAAAATAAGACAAACTATATAGATCTTGACGTGTAGAAGTATAAATCTCTCAGCTTTAATTGAAAAGGAATAAGCGAGGGATAATATATTAATGTGTACCAAATCGCTCAGATAAAGGGCTTGACCTTTTAAAACTTTTCACTTCATCAACTAAAAGTTTTATGCTTCCATGAATGCGTAATTTATCTCCAAATTAGTCGGCTGAAGTACAAAATTGGTTTGGAAGTATCAGTTTTATTTATGTGCATAGTTGATTTATGCTGGGATCCCACAACAACGAAGCGTAATGCGTAATTATTATCATTCGTAGTGTGTAAAAGTAACAAGGCAATATTCATAGCTCCTTTACCCTCTGTACGTTAAACTCCTATTCCTCCAGGTATTGGACTTGACTTCGTGAGGTCTCGGGTGTGATTCCTGGGTCGGGCAACAAAAACAAAATGTGTTTTTTCCAATTTTCTAATAAAAAAAATGTTGCTCGGAATTGGACGTGTGCCCGGTTGGCGATAGGTCTGCTGTCTATTACATTGTGGCACTTAGTGTCTTCGGCTAGTCGTGGATTATTGGTTGTGCTTCTGCCTTCCTCGTCGGAGATATGGGCGGACTTACTTTTTAGAAAAGGAACGGGGAATGAATCTTGGATCTGATAGGCATATCCACAAACCTAATAACCTAGTGACATCAAATTTCAATGTAAAAACTATAGACGACTATATAGACTATAGACTATGGTGACGATCATCTTGACCTTTACCTACTTGGAAATTTACTTCGTGAGACTGCAACCTATATTTTACATAACTATTTATTTTTACAAGTCAGCTAATTTGCCCATAAAAAATCATGTTGAGATAAAAATAATACCCGAAAATCGCAATAAAATGGGCTTGATTGTTATTTATTGTAGTTTCTTGATTTACATCCTAAGATTTTCATCTGCTCCTTACATGCTATATCTTAAATATTTACCTGATAACAGACTAACTACACCTTAAATCCTAACCTGAGAAATTTGCAAACAGTAAGAAAACCCCGTTTAAATCGGTCAGTACTTTTAAAGATAATCACGAACATACAGGCATACAAACACACATACCAATACCTTTCGAATACAGAACCTCCTTTTTAAAGTCGGCTTAAAAATAAAATTTCTTTGACTCTTTAACTATGACGTCACAGTTTAATATCAAGACGATAATCTAATTTACGTTTAACAAAACAATTAAGCAGATTAATTTAAATTGTTATTCGTTCAAATTCGTTGATCTCAAAAGATATAACTTGGATTTAATAATGTAAAATTGGCAAAAACCGTCTTTGAATTTGAATGGGTTAAGCAAAAAAGATATTAATAAAAATCCACGTCAAGTTTTGGCGCCATTGTGAATGAAGGTGGTCATGAGCTTGAGTAACGAAGTCACCGCTTTACTCAAGACCCTGACCTAACATGACTTTGTACATAGTGACTAATGACAGATTAAAAATTAATAACAGTTAACTTGACATTGGCAAAGTAATCTTGAAAAGCGATCGAAAGCCATATTTATAAAAGAAGAAGAAAAATCCACGTCACTGTTTTTATGTTGACCTTTATGATTTTAACCATTTATGAAACAACCATTTATAAACCTTTGAAACATAATCTGGCATAAAGAAAAAATTATCAAATCTGTTCACAAATGGTAGAATAAACACTTAGCAAACCTTCAAAACTAAAATGACAAAATGGCGGAGTTGCTCTTGAAAGGATGAGAGGAAAAGGACAAGTAGCGAGGATAGATTAAGGATGTGTTTTGAGATCATTGAGTAAGATTTGAACTGATCTTCGAAAATACCACTATCATTTTTCCTTAGCGAATAATTCCTCAATTAAGTAGCATTTGTAGGTTTGATGGTTTCTTAACTTACAATTCCAAGTATGGGTAGTGCGCACATTTATCGATACTTATAAACATGTCCTAATTGACTGAGCAAAAACCCACTAAGGACGGAATTTATGAAATTTTACCCCTGAGGGGGTGAAAAAGAGATAGAAAATTTGCATGGAACACCGTAATTTTTAGGCTAGAAACATGAAACTTTATTTTTGTGCTACTTATTAAAAATAAGTAGCGTTTCCAGATATTCTACCCTAAGGGGGTGAAAAAGAGGTATTGAAAGTTTATGTGTTTATGTGTGTTTATGTTTAAGTCCTTATTAATAGGCTATTAAAACAAATAAATATTAAAAAGGAATAAACTAAGTATACAGTTTTTAATTTAATTCCAGTTCTGAAAAAAATATTAACTGCCACGTGAGTAGAGCCGCAGGTAACAAAAACCATAAAATGGATGTCAGTATATATATAATTACTAACCAAGTTATAACTGTGTAGGTATTCGTATACAGACTGATGGACCTATCGAAAATGTACAAGTTCCGTTTTTTTGCTATTCTTTTACGGTAGCCTCCAAACATTTCAGTATTAAACCAACGTACAAACATAAGTCGGATACAAAAAGGAGTTGTTTGAAATAAAACTAGCAAACTCAAAACGCTGATAAAACTGTATAAAAATACATGATCATCTAATAAAGCTTCAAATCGCAAGATTTGCTTTTATTAAATATTCGCCGTATATCAGTGGCATCCAATTTATTTAATAGGAAATATAAGCTGCAATATTTTATTTAGCTATGCACATTTCCTTGCAAATTCAAAGAGCTTTGAAAGCCTTGACGGCGAACCGGACAAAATGAAATCACGATCACAGCGCAGCCCTTCCCTTCCGCGATCCAATCGCTCTCTTTTATTGAAACCGCTCTTCTGAGCCTTTGTTGTGGGAATCGCTCTGACTCTGATCTGCGTAAAGTATTCACTAAATGCATTTTATTAAATTTAATTTATTCGGTCTTTTATACGACGTGTTAAGATTGCTACGTGCCGTCATTCTTCATTCATTATAATTTACCAACTACCCACCCCTGTTATCTATGGGTAGACAAACTTCTATGTTGTTAAAGTATCTTTACGCCCATATCTCCGAAAAATTAGGTAGAGACACAATCAGAGCACCCACGACTAAGAAGGCACTAAGTCCCACAATGTGATAGGTGGCAAGCCTATCGCCAACCGGGCACATATCCAATCCCAGGCTACATTATTTTTACTAAGAAATTGAAAATCTACATTTTCTAATAAACTTTTTTCTGTCCAACCCAGGTCCTCAAGAAGTCAAGTCCAACGCCCAACCGCTAGACCACAATGGCGATGATGATGTTGTTGCCTCTTGAATTACTCTATCTTTTAAAAAAACCGCAACAAAATTCGTGGCCTTAGTTTTATAGATCTAACAATACATATGGACAAACAACAATGGACACCGCAAAGCGACTTTGTTTTACACCTACTATGTAGTGATATCATAATCTATGTTAATATTATGGAGAAATTATAGACATTTCTGTATAGGTAAGATCGCCTTTCACTCACTTTTATTCTGTTTTGTTATTATTATTATTATTTATTTTGTTTTATTCGCATTTTTGTTTAAGTCTTAAACTAACGGCCCGCACCAGCTTCGCACGGTTATGAAATTTGCATGTAAACATTTCTCTTCAATCACTTTATCTATTAAAAAAACCGCATTAAAATTCGTTGCGTATTTTTAAAGATTTAAGCTTACAAAGTAACATAGGGACAGAGGAAGCGACTTTGTTTTACCTATACTATAAAGTGATAAGACAAATGCTATTGTAAAAGCTCGAACTCTTAAGATTTAACAAAAACGGTGTTCAATTCAATAACTTTATCTTTAATAGCAAAAAAGTTACGAAATTCTAGACAATTCAATAAAATACCAAGTAACCTATTTATAACATTTTAATAATTGAAATTCAAAATTTAGCCACTAAGTCGTTTAAATATTTTGGCCCCCGACGGAAAAAGAAAATGTAGTGTAAGTTTGACAAATTTCTGTGTATCTGTCTGTCTGTGGAATTATAGCTCCTGAAAAGGTGAACGAATTGCGATGCGAATTTTTTGGTTTGGAAACAGAACCGACCCACAAATTGTATTTTTCAAATATTTGTGTCATATAGTGTTCAAATATCCAGTTTAAATAAGTTAAGCACAGTAACTAACTCCTTTTTTTAAATGTCATTTAAGTATACAAAAACGTATTGTAAGGTAAATATAACTCAAAAAATGCGGGTCTGATCTTGATAGAATTTGTACAGCACCACTTCTGAATCGTGATCATTCTGACCGTGACAAAATAAAACTATCAAAATCCGTTCATTATTAGCTGAGTAATCGCCTAACAAACATAAAAAAAATATTCCGCCGTTGTTCTTTTCCATTTTGAACTCAGTTAAATTCACGTTTATTAGGTTGGCCGCTCTCATCATTTAGCGTTTGAAAGCTTATGATTAACGAGGCGTATTAATTACATACAAAATCCTTATTACAGGATGACTGAAGGTATGGCAGGCGCAGAAATGACGTCATTTCGTAAATGCTCGTTATTAATTTCATCCCTTCCGTCAAGGATTTCGTGACACATTCCTCGACGTAAATTATGAAGTTATCTTTTGAATATATTTGTCAAGGCGGAAATGTTTGGACTTTTAGAAGCACTCGTTTGTATTAATTCCTTAAAATGGAATTGGAATTTTTGGTTTGAGTGTTTGTGTTGAGGTAAAGGAATATAAATTTTGTTGTATAGTTAAATAAATAGATAGATAGGAAAAGTTTTTTCTAGCTAGACTCTTTGTAATTAACTTTATCCCTCCCGTCAAGGATTTCGAGACACATTCCTGGACGTAAATTATGAAGTTATCTTTTGAATATATTTGTCAAGGCGAAAATGGTTGGACTTTTTGAAGCACTCGTTTGTATTATTTCCTTAAAATGGATTTGGAATTTTTGATTTCAATGTTTGTGTTGTAAATAAGTATTAAATTTGTTGTCTAGATAGATAGTCAAGAATTTTACAACAGTTTCTTCGTTATTTCGTGACACATTTCTCGACGTACATTATAAAGTTATCTTTTAAATATATTTGTCAAGGCGGAAATGTTTGGACTTTTGAAAGCACTCATTTGTGTTAATTCCTTAAAATGGAATTAGAATTTTTTGTTTGAGTGTTCGTGGTGTAAGGAAGTATTAATTATGTTGCATATATATATATAAATATATGTAACAAGTATTTTCTCGCTAGTTTTTTTATTAATAATTTTCATCCGTTCTGTCAAGTATTTCGTTATACATTTCTAGGTGTAAATCATAAAATTTCGTTTTAAATATATTTATCAAGAAGGAAATATTTGTACACAAGAAAGCTCGCCTTTGTATTAATTCGTTCAAATAAAGTTATGATTTTTAGTTAATTTACGTTCAAGTATTAGTGATATGGTAAGGAAGTATATAATTTTTTATGTGTTTTTATTAGTTTTTATGTGAAAAACAAGTATACTTACCCGTATCCTGAAAATGGCAGGCAGAGGTACGGCAACTACCTCTCAGTTAGTTGCAGTAGGAGTATTAGTATAAGTAGTATCGTAGTTAGTGACAGGAATGAATGATTTTACTACAGTAAAATATACCCTAAGTATTTATTGTGGCTATGAGCTACTACTACACAATTTTTTTTTCAAACATTCGTTAAGTAAATAGGTTTTGCGTGAAAAAAGAGACAAACCCACTAAAATTTTAAACTTCGTTTAGGGTTTTGTATCCTGTATATATTGCAATATCTTTGGTAATTCCAGAAACTATATATTATATTGTCTTTAGTTATACATAAAGTTTAAAAAAGTGATACCAATTATAATACATAAATGTCCATATGCCACATGAATGGCGAGATGTGTGGGTTCTACGGGATAATAGTACTTACATTACATTTCATGAATAAGCGTATTTGTATTGGTAATACGTAGTAATAGTTACTGTTAATAAATGTTTTATGTACAAAGTTAGTTACAATAATGTATATAGATTACCGAAGTGTCAAATATAGACATATTATTTACGGTTCCGGTTACAATCACCGATAATAAAGCATAATTCAAACGTTATTAGGATTACAATATTATGCAATTTAGCATTAACATGAACAGTTGTGGCTAAAGTGCTGATTAAGTCTCAGTTAAGTTTTTGGGTTAACTACATAGACACACCTGACTATCGTTATAGTTTGATAGGAATTTATGCCAGATGATAGTTTGTATGATTAATGTCTATTTTTTGTTTCTGTCCATGTTTGTTATCGACAAGTAAATCATCTACGTACACAAAAATTAAGTATTTTTCATGACGTTCCTGAGGCTCCGTCATCAGATCTTCATTTAGTGGTAATGAGATCATCTCTGTAGTAACGCTTTTTAAAAAAAATAGGTTTTATTTCGGGTCAGAAATATCTGAGAAATCGATTAACATATCTAAATAAATATAGGAGTTGAACATATAAAAAATAAGTAACTTCGAGTACGAACACCCGAAGTCACTAAGTCCCACAATGTGATAGGTAACAAGCCCATTGCCAGCCGAGCATATACCCAATCCCGAGCGACATTTTTTTAATAGAACATTAGAAATTTTTCTTAAATAAAAAATTACAAATCAAAATAAAAAAATATATTTTTTTTTCTTACCCAACCCGGGGGTCGAACTCTGCACCTCATGCGGTCAAATCCAACACTTAAACCGCTAGACCTCAGAGACGATTAAAATATAAGCTCCTCCATTTTCTTAGTGAACAAAATTAAATCACTTTGAACGTATACGCAAACAAACCAAAGTTGTTTACTACGTCCTTAATTATGGTTCATGATATAAATATTGAAATCATTCCACCCATTTTACACTAAAACTATAAGCAAAGATATCCAAGTACAAACCGACACGTAACTCAATTGGTTATTCAGATTCCACACCCAACTACAGTCCAAAGTTATGCTAACTCAAACCAACTCTAATAATCCCACAAACCAATTACAATCCACAACAATATAAGTTTAGTCAAGAATATTGCTCGGTCTATTTATCCGTTGGCAACTAAATAATCCATACATCCTCTGCAGATGTAATCCTGACATGCAATCTCCGGTGCCATCAATCAGCTGGATGGGTGAGGGGGAAAGAGATAGGGAGGTAGACAGGGATGGTACTATCAAGGTATAATTATTCGTTAAACATCAGATGATCGAACCCTGGATTACCGTTCGCACGATTAACCTCACTCGTTGATATAATTCACTTACGCATCAGCTCGACACACATCAATTTGGTGATCACTAGAATCGCATGCTTTGCTAAAAACGATGTACAGTCAGCTACAAAATTTTCTTTCATAAAAATAATGTATCTTCACGCCCATACACAGTAGGTGTGTATTTTTGTAAGCGTATTTGTGTTGGTAATAAGTAACAAACATGATTGTTACTTATTACCAACACAAATACGCTTATATATGAAATGTAATTTACTGATGTACCTACTTTAGATTTATACATCTCGCCATTTCTGTGGTATATAAATATCTAGGGGTGTCTTCAGGCTTATATCCCCGAAGAGGAAGGTTGAGGCACAACTAGGCAACCATTACAAGCTGAATATACTCAGTCTTCCAATGTGATAGATGGCAAGTCTATCGCCAACCCGGCACATAACCAATCCCAAACAACGTTATTCTAATTAAAAAAATGAAAGTTCACAATTTTTATTTTTTTGTTACCCGACATGGGGATCGAACCCGAGACCTCAAGAAATCAAGTCCAACGCCGGATCGCTAGACAATAGACGCGATTAATTAGTATGTTAACTAGCTATTTACCCGCGATTTCGTCAGCTTAGAATGGTTTCGATTTTCATGCAAATATTATTTCCCACATTATTTACATTTACGCAGATATTGGATAAATATAACCCATGTATAATGAAATGCTTAGCACATTTCATCAAAATCGAACCAGCAGCTTAGCAATGATATAGCGCATTCATGGAGACTAGTACAGACATTTCCCAATTAGGATTCCAAAGTGGTATAATTCTATCTAAGCGTTAGTGAGAGTAAGTAATAAAAATCACCACTCCCATATCCCTGGAGTTAGGCAGAGTTACAACCAGGGTGCCTATGATCAACCGTAAGTACTCAGTCCCAAAAAATGATTGGCAAACCCATTGCCAACCGAGCAGATATCTAATCCCTGGCACCGTTGTTTTTATAAGAAAATAGAAAAAAAACACATCTTGATTTGCCCGAAACGGAATAGAATCTGGACTTCATGGAATCAACGCTAATATCGTACTACTAGATTACAGCGGCGTCAGTCCAAGTACATAATTTAAAGTGATAAATGGTATTGGAGATAGTACGCACATGCAATTCAGTCGATAATTAATAAATGATTTCTGCCGCCTACGGACAGATATAATGGCAGAGCCCTTACCATGAGTTTCTATAGATTTCGTTTAGTAATTTACATACTTTTAAAAAATTTTGTTCTTTTAGTTACCAGTGAACGCGTTGTTTAAAGTTTTATACAAATAATTTACGGAGACTCGAACGAGTGTAGAGACTTAAACTTATGGTAAGGGTACAGAAGTCTCACAGCTATATTCAAACTCTTAAGAATACATACACATTTTTTTGAGAATCGTATGTTATACTACATAAAAACGTCGCCATAGACAACTGCTTCTACAAAGGTGTAGTTTGAAGTAAAATACGTTAATTAAATCTCTACATTAGGGTTTTTTTACAAATTAAAACGTTATAAGTGATAATTGGTGTTCTGACGCAACTTTCAACGCCGGAATTCATAAAAAAATAATATATTGGACAACTCTTTAAAGTGTACTGGGCATATTATTTGACAGCTGAATGTCGATTGCTAACGCTTAGAATAGTTAGCATAATATGTCAAAATGGGCATTGGCTAGCAATAATTAATCGATTGACATCATAGAAACGGCTAATTCTATTCTATCTGCTCAAAGCTTTAATAGTTTGGTGTATTTAGCTCCGTTTCTTTTATTTTATTTAGATCACTTGACATTAAATACGTTTTTAGCATATCACATCTCAGAGTTCAAATCTCTACGCAACGCCATAGATCTTGCCGGATAATGTTTAATATTCAGCACTCTTTACAGGTCTCCCCGTGTTAGTCAGGGATACTTTGCAGAATAGACCATTTGCCTTCCTACCAGGCAGCTCGTAAAAGGCGAGTAGGCTTACCGTCACTAACACCATGATATCAGACAAGGCGGTAGAGTTTCGCAGTGACTCGTCCGGATTGGTACCACCGCCTTACCTATTCCTGCAGCCACAACGTCAGTGCTTGCCGTTGATGTGTTCCGGGTGGAAAAGATAAGGTTGCCAGTAAACTTGCTTTGGCCCAACATTCCGGTCTCAGATTGGCAACGCATCATTACCACCTTTAATGTCTCTAGGTGGCGTGAATTTCTTACCATCAGGAAACCCGTCTGCTTCTTTGCCTTCCGTTATCATTAAAAAGGTAAGACTAAACCGACTTCATTTCTATTACAGCTTCTGTTTGCTTCATAAAATCCAATTTTCATTAAAAGTAGTTTCCGGACTTCAATCTTTAAAAATGTTTAAAATTTTCGGCCTTAAAGCCCGTTATTACGAGTATAATTACACTTTTATCTCGGTAAAAACTTGAATCGAATAGGGTTACTTCAAAGCGAAATCCCGACGGGTAGAATGGCATAGCGGTGGCAGAATTTAATTTTCCCCCAGCTTCCTTTGCTTTGCCTCAAAGTGATGATAAATAAAAGTTGGCGTGTCTTAAGCCTTTCTTTTCACACTATAAAGAAACCATTTCTACGCAAATAGGCACAGTAGACAGATAAAGGATTTCCTGTCATTTCCAGCTCCAATTTAAACGTTGTGGTAGTGTTGTTTGAAGGTTTAATAAAGAGTTTTTCCTTGGAAACCTTTTAAGTAACACTTTAGGATTTTGTACATTTTTTAGAATAGGTGATTAGCAAATCACCTTTTCCAAAAAAAAGGTTTCTGAAAGTTAGAGTTGAGTATGTCAGAAAAATTGAGAGTGTAAGAACGGTTTGTGGAGATAGACGTAGGATACTATTGGAGCCGTTTAACTGCGAGGAAACTAAGAAAAATTACATTTTAATTTTTTCCATACATATTGAGCGGATGGAACGAAGTTCGCCAGAACAACTAGTATGAACATAAAAGAAAACTTAAGTTTACAATAATTATTATCCTATTAATATTATAAATGTAAAGTTATTGGTTTATATTATTACACAACATATAAATATTTGTTTGTTTATTACTACTTCACGCAAAAACTACTAAACCGATTATCATGAAATTTGACACACATATAAGAGGCAACTTGGATTAACACACAGGATAGTTTTTATCCCGAAAAAATGTTTCTGTGGGACCATTAACTACGCGGGCAACAGCTAGTTTCAAATCAATTTCAGTCTGCAGGTACGTTGAAACGTAACCAATCAGAAACTTTAATTTTTAATGAAATATGATTTGAATTTAACTTAGTAGTCGAACAAGATTTCTACACTAGAGACCGGCAAGTTACACAAGATCCCAAATACAAATAACTTCTCTCTTGAGTTCCACAAGTCAAATAAGATACATATATAACAGAAATTTCCAAATTACCTACGTAAGTATATCTATATAGTTTATAATTCACTGCTACTTATAATCAAACAAAAGTAATTTTAGTTTTGAAATTAATTAAGTAATAACATCTTAATGGCTTAGCATAACAATTTAGACTTTGCATAAGTTACATTTATGAATCAAATATCTAAACAAATGATATGTAGTCGTAGTTAAAATTGGAGCTAGATCTTTTGTGATCCTATCTATCCTATTCTACATCCGTTATGTAATATTTTTTTTATAATTGTGTTTCTGTTGTGATTCTTATTCTATAACAATTATATTTCAAAAGTGTTAAATAAAGTGTACATTTATACATACATATCTTCTAGCCAAGTCCCTCACGAGGTACGCAGAGAGTATCGATTGCCAGACCTCACCATCCTGACAAACCTGTCTGGCTTCCTTCACATTTATTTACATTTTCACACAAACACGACGCCTCGGAGATTCTTGACACCACCCTCGGATAATATCCGATTGGTCTGATCATGGAATGTCAACCTTGGTCTCCCCGGGTACCTACATCCATTCACATTCGCGTTGTATATCTGCTTCGTCAATCTTTCAATTGTCATACTTTCATGAGAACATGAGTTGGAGCATGTCCTTTCGCATTTTAACACCAACACTTTCTTTTAATCCCACTTTTTCTCGAATCTCATTCCGTAGCGCTCTAATTTCGACCGCATTTATCCTACTTTCATGCTTTTTCTGACATACCTATCTTTCGCTTCCATACAATAAATAGCTTAAGTGTAATTAGATAAAACATTTACACGTTGTTTTGGAGTTAACACTTGTACTTATCCACTGTATACTTTATTTAACACTTTCTGTTACTTTCTAGCCAACCGGTTTCACTGTTTACAGCATCATCAGGGCTTTGAAACTAAAAATCTTTTTTGATTTAACGTTCAATATCTAACCCAAAAAACGTGTATATACAATGGAATTCCACCAAGTGCCGACAATAGCAAGTATAGATTCTAGATAAAACATTTTTTTATTACACTAATCACCGAATCAGGTCTAACAGCACAAACACTGGAAAAGCCTTTATATTTAAAATGTTATTATCATCTGAATTTCCGAAATTAAATTTTATCTGTATTCAGATATTTACGTGGAGTGCGAACAGAGTGAATGTAACTTGAACAGAATGTATAACTTTTAATTGCTGTATTCTGTAATCTGTATTAAATACATTAGGGTGTTGTATTATGTCTCAAATTTGAAATTTTAAACAGAGTAATGTAAAGATTCCTTAACAACATCGAGTTCTTAAGAGAATTTCCCGAGATTATTTTTTCCCTGTTTTAGACTCAAGAATTTCATATTCCCTAAACTAACTAACAATTAGCTCGTGAGAAGTGGGCGTCGGTGTCATTAGTTTGTTACTGTTACTAGCACCGTGACTAAGACCAGGTAGAGGAATTTTACCATTGAGTAATTATTCTAGATTAATTAGTGACAATTCATGGCACCTAGCGGCACCAAAGAAGGTAATGGCGCGTTGTCGGCTGGTATGTTAGGTCTCGAGCAAAAGTAAGTTTATCGAATAGCTTATATTCTGAACCGGAACACGTCATCAGCAAGCACTGACGTTATGACGACAGGAATAGATAGGGCGGTAATACCAATCCGGGCGAGTTGCTAAGAAACTCTACTATCTAGTCAGATATAATTTTTGATTGATCGCCTCGTTGGTCGAGTGGCTAGCGTACACGCCTAGCTACATCAACCAACCGTGAGGCTCGGGTTCGATTTCCGACGGGGGCAGGCATTTGTGTGTAGAACATTTAGATGTCTGCATTTCCGGGTCTGGGTGTATATTAAATTTATTCTGGTATCTATTTAAGTACTTCTATGTATTAGTATCGTTGACTAACACCCATAACACAAGCATGTAATTTGTTTACTTTGGAGTTAGATTCCATTTGTGTAACTTGTCCAGGGGTATTTATTATTATTGTTATTTATTTTCACGGTGTTAGTGGTGGTAAACCTTAACTCGCCTTTTACTAGCTACGTGGCAGGAAGGCGTTCTTTTTTGTAAAGGGGCCCACACTATTACAAGGTAATTAATATTATAAAAACTTTAACACTTTAAACATCTAGGGCACTGTAGTACCCCCATCAGGACGAGCCAAGCGAAGTAAAAGGGCACTACCTACCTTTTCTTGAAGTATTTTTTGGAACCCTCATAGAGTTGGTGTCCGATGTACCTGGTACTTAATATTTAGCACTTTTACCTTTACCACTAAATCGAACATAAGTTAAAATGTATGTCATTACCAATAAGACCAAAAGTAAAATAAATAAATAAGTTTACTGGGGTTTAGGGTTCCAACGCCTTAAATATTCCTGCCGCCAAAATGACTGACATATTCCAGTTCCGGAAAGTAGAGTAGGCGGTCAGCACAATAGGTAGGCACAATCGGCACATCCTGTCTACAGGAAAGCGTCACACTTTTATATTAAAGGAAAGGTTTAAAATACAAGAAAAAGAGAAATACTGCAATTAAACTAGGAAAAACAACATTTTAATTTTTCCCATACAAACTGAATGTGTGGAACTAAATTTGCCGGGATAGCTAGTCCTAAATATACAATACCACCTCCCCACGCGGGTGTTTATTTTGATTTGAAGCCGCTCTGTTACAAAGACCCAGATCAAAGTCTAAAATGTGTCGGAAAATAATAGAAGCAAAATCTTTTGAGATTTGACATTGCCATGAATAAAATTTCTATTATCGCAAAAAATTCGATATACAGGTTGAGCTTGAATATTTTTTAAAAAAGAAAATGAAATAATGATATTTTTACATACTTATAAGTTAGAGGTAGGTTATGTAATTTAAAATATACTAGTAAACGATGACAAGAAAATGCCAAATTATACAATCGCACACAGATACCCTAGATATTCTCTAGATAGACCTCCTCATTGGTAGAGTGGCTAGCGTATATGCCTGACTACATCGACTAACCGCGATGCTTGGGTTTGATTCCCGACAGGGGCATACATTTGTGTGAACGTTTAGATGTCTGCATTTCCGGGTCTGGGTGCTTATTGAATTTATTCTGGTATCCATTTAAGTACCATTCAATTGTAATAACTTGTCCAGGGATATTTATATTAATAAACTGGAATCATAATCAGTTTGTTCAAATCTACTAGTTTCTGTAACGTCCATGCCTATATATCACTATAATAATAAATAAATAAATAACCTACTTTTGTATGATATTATTTGTATGTACATGTTTTTTCTTATGATCTACCTAATTTATGACTACACGAACATAAGTGCTGAAAAAATCTCTTAAACAAAATGGCCGCCATTGTGTACCTTTAATTTTAATTTAAAATTTCAGGTGTGATAGAGTCTAACATTGTAATAGTTATTATACAATGGTAGTACGTTTGTTGCTCACTTACTAAACTACTAATCGTCTTTCAGCGACAGAAATAAAAAGACAAAACACGTTTAATGTTGTCAGATTAGTTTTACACGACATTTCTACAGACTTGTAACGTATTCCTCAGAAAACCTTTTATTAAAAACGTCATAAGATATTTTCAGACTAATCTGACACTTTTAAAATGTTATGTCTCTTTTGTTTTTGTTTCATTGGAAAAAAACAGCATACACTTAAAATAGGTATGTTTGGTGCACAGCAGAATTACCACCAATATTTTTATTTATTTATACCCTTCATTTTCTATAATATTGCAAATTGTTCTGTTAATTTTTCACTTGAAAAATTTCATATTTTTAACACATCCTGTTTATAAAGACGATATCACAATCCAATTGATATGAGACGCAGGGTTGTCGTTACGGTATTTTATATATTGATATATTCAATGTTCTTTGTATGATTTGTATATGAGCATTTGTTCACAAATGTAATATTACATTATGTTTTGGGGTAAGAATATAATTACGATTCCAATGCCGCCTCGTTCATAAAGGGATGTAGGTGTTTGCTTCGGAATCGATAACACTTTCGGTCTATGAAAAAACTAAAAATTAAAAAAAAAACGATTTATGGTTTTAATTCGATGCAAAATGCATAAAACTGGTTCCCACAGAACGCAGTCGCATTCGCAGGCTGTTGACGTTATGACTTGTACTAGGTACGACATAGTATAACAACAAATGGAGCATTATTGCGGATTGTTTTAAATGAATGTTTATAAAAGTAAATTTTATGATTTGGCAATAACAATTAATATGCTTTACCATTTAAGCATATACAGGGGGTACATATTAAAATTTGTCCAGTCCTTTCAAAACTATCCTGTATATTATACCTACGTATGAACCATGCTAGTCTCTTGAGCTGCCTGGCAGAGAGGCAGATTGCCTATTCTATATAGTGGAGATTCCGCTTAGTGAGAATCATGTACTTTTTAAGTTTCTTAGTTTAATACCCGTATTTAAAGCCTAAATATTGCTTATTCGAACCAAGATTAGTTTCTGTATATTGTCTAGAATTATTTTACAACTGTACAGCAACAGTATTTCCTTGTTTATTGATAATAACGAATAAAATTTTATTACAACTAATATATTATCATATATAACAGCATCATCTATGTTTGAAAAGTAAGTAAGTATCTTCACTCCCGTAACGCCAAGAGGTAGACCTAGATAAAACTAGGACACACGATTAACCGAAGGTACTTCGTTTCACAATGGCGCTGATTTAGTTGCACATACCCTAAACTAATTTAAAATTATCGCTATCTCCTTTAAATGTGAAGCTTGTTGCTTGTTGAAATCTATTCCTTAGCAAACATTGCTTTAAAACTTCACAAATTGATATGAACGGACTTATCGGATATACTTAAAATGTTCTATCTCTTTTCTTTGTATTTTACTGAACAAAGATAGCATACACTTAAAATAAGTTCAGTTGATGCTTAGCAGAACTACCACCATAGCGATAGCCTATCACTAACTGAGCACTCATCCAATCCCAGACAAGGCTGTTTTTTTAAAAAAAATGCTACCGATCTTGAAATCGAGCCCGGGACCTCACATAGATGATATCACTCGACCAAAGACACAATTGTGATCTAAATTTCCCATTTAAAACTCTACTTTGATCTAAAATGCACAGGTATTATGAATTCCAAGCTAATCTAATAGTAGACAACATAGTCAACAATTTCGCTGGCTCGAAGACTCTGATGAATAAAACATGGTTCGGCTGCATAAAGCCTTAACGCTTGTTGGAGATCAAAACATTGTATGAACTACTAACAGGCGGAGACGCATGACCGAATCGAAATTTGCTGGTTGATGCACAGGTGCAGTATATACCGAGAAATACTGCAGCTTCAGGATATTGCGTAGGTTTTCGAACAACAGATTCCTTCTTGAAACATTTTTTTTGTAGGTACATTTATAAATTTATATTTCTGGTTATTGTATATTTGATCTACCCGTTTCTGTGATTAGGTTAGTTTGAATTGTAGTTGAACTTGCTTTCTTTAGTAGAAAAGAGAGGACAAGATAAAATAGAAATGATTCCTATCAAACATATTAAAAAACCTGTAGCTACATTACATGTTTTTTTTATAATATTAATTATAATAATATTTAAATAAATATTGGAAGGCAAAACAGCCGACGGGTTTCGTGATAGTTCACCGAAGGTGATAATGGTGCGTTGCCAACCTGAGGCCGGGATGTTACGCCTTGAGTAAAAGTAAGTTTACCGGCTACCTTACCCTCTGAACCGAAACAAGTCAGCTGAAAATGTCGACGTTTTATATAATAGGTAAGGCGGTGGTACCAATCCGGGCGAGTCACTGCTAAACTCTACCACCTTAAATAATTCATTTTAACAATTTATTTAATTGATTCACTTACATTTTATTTTTATTTTATTGCGCCTCTGTGGTCTAGCGGTCCGGGCGTTGGACTTGACTGCATGAGGTCCCGGGTTCGAATCCCGGGTCGGCCAACAAAAAGAAAATAGGATTTTTCCAATTTTTAAATAAAAAAAATGTTGGTCGGAATTGGAAATGTGCCCAGTTGGCGATAGGCTTGCCGCCTATCACATTGTGGGACTAAGTGTCTTCGGTTAGTCGTGGATGCCCTGGTTGTGCCTCTGCCTACCTCGTCGGGGATATGGGCGTGAAGATACTTTCTTTTTTTTATTTAAATGGAAGAACTAAGATGGCTCTCTACAATTTGTCTCGATGGAGTCAATACTCTAATGATGATGATGACTGGTGAATATTAGGATATACACTGTTTTTTTTTTCAAATTAGTTGACCATGTTTATTTTTAAAGAGGAAATCAAAATATGCACTTAAATATCTAAAAAAACGTAAATAACATGTAAAAAAACTGATATTTTCGTTAAAAGTATGACGCCGATGAACGCTCAGCTGATATTCATAAATCGAGTGCGCCGGTCATTGAACTTGAGTTAGTAAATATGGAATATCGAAAGTGCTATAATATGTTTATTTTACACCTGTTTTTTTATTTTACAACATATCAGTTAAATATTTTTTTTAATTATTTTTTAGTCGCCTCTGTGGTCTAGCGGTTCAGTTGTTGGACTTGACTGCATGAGGTCCTGGGTTCGAATCCCGGGTCGGGCAACAAAAGAAAATTGGGTTTTTTCAATTTTCTAATAAAAAAAAATGTTGCTCGGGATAGGATATGTGCCCGGTTGGCGATAGGCTTGCCACCTATCACATTGTGGGACTTAATATCTTCGCCTAGTCGTGGATACCCTGGTTGTACCTCTGCCTACCACTTCGAGGATATGGGCGTGAAGATACTTTTTTTTTTAAATTCATACACAATTACGACAAGTAATTTAAAAGACCTTACAGAAATATCATATAAAAACTGAGACATATTTGTTTTACAGAACTATTAATTTAAGTCCCTTTTGGGATTTTACTAAAAGTTTTTAAATAGAAATTAAAACAAACTAAATACCAACATGTGTATTTCTTTGTTTGTCCTTAATTGCGTTGCAATGAAACTATATAATGTCGAAATAATAATGTTAAAAGGTTGAAGAGCCTTTATCCCGCTTGAAATCCCAATATCTAAACGGGTTCCCATGGGACAACCACATAAATTTTATAAGCCCGCTTAGCCGTGGGCAATACCTTGTAAATTTGATGCCCTAATTATAATTATCAAAATATATTTCTACTTTTAAATATCAACAAAAGAAATTTTAATATTCACGTCACAACATGAAACAGCCAAAAGAGAAGAAGAAAGCCAGGGAAGGAAACTAGAAAAACAACATTTTAATTTTTCCCATGCAAATTGAAAGGGTGGAACGATATTCGCCAGGATAGTTAGTCGTTAGTAAAATTGACTTAACAAATCAAACATTCACAAATTTCACCCTTCAGTGCTATAAGGCTCTTGACACCATTATAATTCAAGTTATGGGATAAATTTGTAAATACTTCATAAAATCTGGTTTTCTGTACACTCAGTATATATCTATATTAAGATATATATACTGAATGTACAGAATTTATTACGTGTGACGTTGTTTGTCCGCGATGGACTTTTAAACTACTTAAACTCGGCGTAAGATCGTACTTAAAAGATAGGAAAGCTTACATCTCAATTTATGATAAAAAAAATTACCATGTGGGCGAAGCAGGAACAGGCAGCCAGTAATATAAAGTATTTACTAGGTAGTATAGTGTTGTGTAGCAGCTTGCGTTTTTGTCGTGTTCCTTGCTAAACGTTAAAGTAGACAGTAGTTTGGCACATGCAGAGCTTTTGACTGTAACATATTTTGAACGTACTTATAGCATCTATGATGTCTATTTGAATGCTTAACTAAATTTAAAATCTATATCCGGTTCCACCAAAATCGGTGAAACACAAGCGAGTATATCTTTAAAAAATACAACGTCCGAGGCAAACCGCGTACGCCAGCTACTTGTGAAAAAAATTACATGTATTAAAATAAGCCTTCTAAGCCTAATAATAAGCCTTTTATTTAAGAATTTTTACTTTTAATAGGTGAATGTCAAGAAAAAAACTACTTAAATAATAATTGTAAATAATTACTAGCATTTATATTACATGTATTTTTAACTTTCAAACCGTTTTTAAAAAAAAGTGTCGATTAAATTACAAGTCTACATTTCTTTCAATTAAAAAAATAATAAAGGACTCTGAAAATGAATACTCTATAAAAGATTTATGTATTAAAAGATTTAGGAATTTGTAAGAAAAGTTCAAGAAAACGACAGAAAAGTCAATATTTATATAAACTCGGTTTATGTTATGACTGAATACATTTACCTTCACTTAAATAAAGTGACTTTCAGTTTAACAGCGTTTTCTTTTCTTGACCTTGCCACAGTTTAGTGGAATAGGCCAAAGGTTCCCAATTTTTTCAAACTGTCACTATTTCTACAAGTTTTTTTAACTTTGCTAAATAAAGACGGCACGACGTCAGTGCTGGTGTTGTATCCCTAGCTGCAGGGTATAGTAGACACGAGAATTAAACGAGGCCTAAGATGGCTACTTATCAGTAACATCTACAGTGTTCATAGGGCAAAGTTCACTGTAATATTGTCTCTTTTACTATGAAATAAAAAATAAATATTTTACAAATATGATTACAAGTGTATTGCAGCAAAGTGGATTTTTACAATTTTGAAACATGGATGGATGGAATAAAATCTTACTTTGGATTGGAACGCGGACCTGTAACATTTTTTATAGTTATAACATTATTAATTTAAATAAGAATGTAGCTCAAAATTATAATATACAAAGGATTTAAAAAAAAGTTATCAAAAAATATAGCAAACTTAATTAAAGGGATATATATTTTTGGAGAAACCTGATCAATTTCCAACACTACACAATTTCAGATTCAAATGAGTTCATCTCTTGTTTGCCCCTAGTCTATCCTACTTTGCCCCGTAGTGACGAAGCATAGCTGATAGTTTGAGAACCCCTGGAATAAGCGATCATTTACTTGACGGAGACACATCTGGCGTTTGGCGGATAATGGTATTAAAATTGAATAATCTCTATCGAAGCATCTGAGAGTGATGGACACAGTGACTTTTTACTTTGTTTACAAAAACTAGTTAACGCTCGCAGCTTTAATCATTCGGTTATATCTCATGTGACATGAATAAATTTTATTGTTGTTGATTGGACCGCCACTAGTCTAGCGGTCTGGCGACGCATTTGACTTTATGACATCCCGGGTTCAAACCCGGGTCGAAAGTCGAAAGAAAATATGTATTTAAAATTTTCTTTTAAAGACAAGGTTGCCCGGGATAGGATATGTGCCCGGTTGGTGATATACATTGTGAGACTTAGTTTTGCAGTTTTATTGAGCGTAATTTATTGATATTGATTATAACATATTCTTTTAAGTATTTTTTTTTTTGTTAATGAGTAACAAAAACTTTCAAAAGAATATTTTGAATAATAGTAGATAAAGTAGTAAGAAGCAATTTAAACTTATTTTTACGTTTTTTATGAGATGAAAATATCGCCTCTATGATTTAGTGATTCGGGATTGGACTTAACAAGGTCTTGGGTTCTATTCCCGTACTGACAAAAAAATATGTTTCTTCAAGTATCTAACAAAAACAAATTTGGATCGAATGACCTATTGGCGATAGGTTTACTACCTATCACGTTGTAGTTCGTAGTATTTGCTGCTAGTCATGGATGTCCTGGTTTAAACCTCTTCCTATCTCTATAAAATGTAAGGCTTTTTTTTAGAGAATAGGATCGTATATTTTGACACAAAATTAACTTACATGAGTTTGCAGAAATACATCATAATTGATGATACATGACGTAGGGAAGATCATTTCCAGATTGGGTATCGTGTTACATGTACCTATAATATGAATTTCGTAAAAATGTGTGTATATAACGGCCAAATACAAAGACGTCAATTAATATTTAATCTATAATTAAACGACATTTTTACGGAGCGTCGCTTTAACGACTGATTAAAAGATAATTGACATCTCTGTAATTATACCACCCGAACTTAAGTATGCTTAAGAAGGTTAATAGTTAAGGTATTACCTTCGCAATAGGTTTGACTTCGCCTCAGATCAGGATGACAGCCTGCCATTAACATTTTCAGTATCTTTATCGTTACCACCAGAAAAAACGTCTGGATGTTTAGTATTTATTCCCGTAAAAATTAAATTTCAACACATTTTTTTTTAGTTTTTTGCGACTTTTTAGTGTTCTATGACACAAAGCTTCTAAATGTTTGCGCTACTTAAAAAACAGGAGAAGGATGTGAGACTACTATATTCTTATTCCATGCTAAATTGAAATTAGCTAAGCGTCGAGCTGCAATTCAGACTCAAACCTATTAATAGGAAGTCAAAGCCAGTAAAATTGCAAAATCTGATTTCAATTTGATAATTCTTTTTTCGAAATAGCTAAAGTAATAACTTAGAGGAGAAACATATAATGCACATGCAATGCAATAATGCTATAATAATGATGATGAAATAATGCAATGCATCTAGTTGCATAAAATTAAGTTGCGTCAGATAGCGTTAATGTAATAATAGTAAACTCAATATAAATGCCTTTTTTTAAACAAAATAATGCAATTTCCTACACAGAATTCCAACTACCATCCATGGTTACCTATCCATCTTCGCCAGAATTGTCATATTCTCTCACTGTTGTACTTTATTCTCTTGAACCCACTTGCCCCTTCATATCTAAAAGAGAGGTTTAAATTTTGTAATAGTGAGGTAAAATTTCTTAGATCTAGTGACAACCTTTCTCTCCAAGTACCCTCTCGTAACACTAACTATTATAGCCGATCTTTTACCTCGCTATCAGTAAATCTTTGGAACTCGCTCCCAGTAGAAGTCAGGAAAGCCCCAAATATCAATACGTTTAAAAATATGGTTAAACGTCACTTTCTATATTCAATATGACTCGATTAAGTAATTCTGTTTATGTGTTTTTTTTTCCTTTATTTTATAATCTTTATATTCCACTTAATATTGCATGTGTTATATTTCTTTTTTGTGTATTAAGAGCACCATCGTGCAAAATTTATTTTATTATGTCTCCATAACGTGGGGTTGCCTGGAAGAGATCGCTGTTTTGGCGATAAGGCCGCCTTTGTGTATCAATTAGTTTTTTATTTTTATGTATTTTGGTGCACAATAAAGAGTTATTCTATTCTATTCTATTCTACATATGCATGTCTGTCATGTACAGAATCCAAGGTTTCATTTTTCGTTACGCTGTCATTTACACGGTGTACAAAGCTACGGAGGGACATACAAACTATATAGATACTGTTTTTTTGCATGGAGCCCTCACATCAATTTTAATTACTGCAAAGCGGAGTAAATTTTAATTAAAAATATGTTAACATTAAACTATTTTAGCGTTTTAAATGTCGCGAAACTCTTGACAGTTTTAAAGCAATTAACGGAATAACTCCCAGCAACTTCGTAAGCCTGGATTATCCCCATACATCTAGTATCTAGTTTTCAAATAAATTGCGGGAAATTGGGGACTTGTCGAAAGCGAATTACAATTTGTACACGAATATTTTCATCCCTTTTTAGATAAGAATGTCATTACTGTACGTCGGTGCTTGGCACTGTCATGATCCGTTCTTGAGGGGAGAGTTAACGGTGACCTCTGTTTTCTTCGTCTTCAGATACTACACTTACTATAGTTGTTAATAAAAACACCATAATATAGATTTAAGTATTATTTTTATCGCCTTTGTGGTCGACGTCGGACTTGACTTCTTGAGGTCCCGGGTCGGGAAACCAAAAAACTAGGAAATTTTTATTGGTCTAGCGGTCCGACGTCGGACTTGACTTCTTGAGGTCCTGAGTTTGATCCCGGGTCAGGCAACTAAAAAACTATAAAATTTGTTTTTTAAATTTTCTAACTTTTCCTGTAACTTTCTTTCATTGCAACTGTTGTTACATCACTCTGTTGTGAGGTGGAAGAAGGATAAACAAAAAAATCATTCTTTCGCGTTAGTTTAGATTTTATTATTTAAAAATGTTTAAACAAATTAAATTATACTATCATTTTCTATGTGACATTCTAATTTTTTTTCAATACTTGAAATAAATTATGAATAGTAGTAAACTTTCTGTTAAAGTAATTCCTTTTTTAAAATAAATGTAAAAGGTTTCTCTAGATCAATTTAAGATTACATTGGGATAGGATAATTGTAACTAACAAAATGATACACTACAACAGATCTGATGTAACTATATTTTCTAAAAGTAAACAAATTGCATACTTTTTTATAGATTTTAAGTAAGTACCATAACGCAAATGTTGGCAAATGCACAACCAGGGCACCCGCGACTAACCAAAGAGGCACTAAGTCTCACAATGATAGGTGGTAAGCCTATCGCCAACCTTAATACAGCTTTACTTAATAGGAGAGAATTTTTTTGTCAAATAAACAATAATAGTAGTAGTAATGTAATTTGTTACAAAAAAGGTGTGTTTTAGGTTTTACATTTTAAGTTGTTCACTACTTTTACAATTACCTATTGAACTTAGACAATTTAAGTTGCGAAAAACACAATTAGTGTAGTTCTGCAGAACCTAATGGGTTTCTAGTAACGTTTTAAAGACTCGAGAAAGAGAGAAAAAATTAATTCTAGATTACACTAGATGAGACTTTCTTTTTTATGATATTAGAAGGCTAACAAGAAGAAGGATTTCATGATGGTAAGAAATTCATGCCGCCTAGAGACACCAAAGGTGGTAATGGTATGTTGAAAACCTTAGGCCGGGGAGGCCAAACAGTTCTGGAGCAAAAGTATGTTTACCGGCTATCTTAATATCTTCGAAACTGGAACTCGTCAATAGCTAGCGCTGTCGTTATGGCGGCAGGAATAGTTAAAGCGGTAGTACCAATCCGGGATGATTTTATGCTCGCCTTTTACGAGCTGCCTGGCAGGAAGGGAGATGGTCTATTCTGCAAAAGGAGCCCGGATCAAAATAGGTGGGGGTGTCCTTACTGCTATGTAAAGATATATTTTTTTATTTAAACCTTTCCCTGACAATGGCATAACCAATAAAGATGTAAATTTTCATTCGTTCATTCCTCCAGACGTGATGGGCCAACCAGGAGTAGTCGGGATTTTTATATAAGACGTGCTTATTAATACACTATATGTTGCTTGCGTCTACGCTTAAACAATTTAGTAATGAAAATTGCCTATTTCCACTCTCCTTCTTTCCACTCCACGGACAAAAATTATAACATCACTTTGTTGCGTTATGAAAGAAGGAAAAAAAATATCTTTATTTCAGTTAAACCTACAAGAGGCACCTGTGACGCATCTATACAATAATAAATCTACCACCGGATCGGAACGCGGCCGCACACTGAGAAGATCCGGCAAGAAAATCAGCGGGCTTGTTTTCTTTTAAATATGTTTGTAATAATTAATGTAATGACACATTATATTTATAAGAGACTAGCTGCCTGTTCCGGCTTCGCTCGGAGGGTAATTTTTTTATCATAAAATTGAGATGTAAGCTATCCTATATCTCAAGTTGGATCAAAATGCACACGGTGTGCAAATTTCATTCAAATCGGTTAAGTGGTTTAGGAGTCCATTGCGGACAAACATCGTGTTTATATATGTTAAGATTGGCATGAGGAGCAATTAATCCCAATCCGTCTTATCAACTAAATATTCAGAAATGTTATAATAACCCTCTTCATTTAATTTACATCTAACACATTTCTTAAATTTATTAAGTGGAAGTTCTTTCATGTAATTGGGAAGTTTATTGTAGAACTGTATACATTGGCCCATGAAAGAAATGGCTTATCTGTGGAGACGAGACACATGCACAGTAAGATTATTTTTATTTCTTGTATTGACACAGTGTATATCACAATTTATTTTAAATGAACTTGATTTTTTGTGAACATACATTAAGTTTTCGAAGATATCCTGGGATGCTACAGTTAAAATTTTGATTTTTTTGCATTTTTCTCTCAGATAAATTCTTGGGCATAGGTTACGAATTTCCCTTATCTTTTGTAAAATAAATATAGTATTGACTTCGGCAGAACTCCTCTGAGAAAACACAATTTTTAAGGTTAAGTCTTGTACTTTTTAACAATAAACTTTATTTTAGCTGCTACTTTGACTGAAGCATAAATATAACATAAAGTGTATTGTGGCAAAGTACATAAGTGGTGGTGTTTTACACCCATATCCCCGAAGAGGTAGGCAAAGGCACAGTCCGACACATGGCCGTTAGACAAAGGAGGCGACCATAACATAAGTTTACCTTAAACTATTGTGTTGCCATGTCATAGTTTACCGAATTGTATTACTACGTCCCCACATTAGACTTTGGCATCTAAAAAAATTTAAAACGCAAAATTTCAACGAATTGTTGAAATTGCTTGCTTCTGATTTGCCAATCTAGAAAGTTTGTTCGTTATAAAAATAAGTCGCCAAACATTTTAAATTTCGAATAGTGCAACTTTTCAAAAAAGAAACTTTATTCAATTTCGCTCAACACAAAACATTTTAAGTGAAACTTTGGACAGTTAATAAGCGAGAGCGAAGTGTTGCAAAAGTTGGAGACTCTTGAAGTGAACATTGCTTTAAAGAAAAGAGCTAAAAGCAACGATTTCATTATAACATGATACGAGGGCCAAACTGAAAGTTTTTAGAACTGGCAACTTAAAAGCATTATATTAAAAAAATAAGTTAAAATTTTGAAAATAGAACTAACTCTTTACCAATAATATTGAGTATACATTTCATTCATTTGTCATTTGT
>NJDD01001670.1:37576-48664 GCA_002245505.1 Calephelis nemesis | reverse complement strand
CACTTTCTAATTTATGATTTTTGTCTTTTATTGCTTTATGTATTTCGAAAAACTAAAACGTATGTCTTCCTTCTTGATATTTGTTTTCAAGAAGGAAGACAGACAACTATATTTTCTCTTTCCCAGGCAACTATTAAATGTTAGTCTTGTACACTTAGCCAAACATAATGGTCATACAGTAGCAAAGCACCAGGAACATATATATATTGTAACTTACCATCAGAAGAACCGCTTCCTTGTAATAGTACGCTTACATAGCGCATAAGCACGTTTTGCTGTCAGTTTTGCCATTGAATAAACTGACGGATAACCTACCGTGTAGAGTGCGCGTCACACAAGTCTGCGAACAAAGTAATTCACTGTTTTATTGCCAAACATAGAAATCTATCCTAAGGTTTTACATGTAATCCTATAGCAAGTACCGTACTGTAAAACCCATTTTAATTAGCTGTTTTACATATTCCTATGCCATTTGGGATTTTTTCAGTATTTCAAATAACAATATTAGTATTGCCAAAGGAACCGGTACATATTGCGTTAGGTTTAACTTATGTTTTATAAATAAACAGATATTTTATAATGGTTGCAAATAATAGTTTAGTTTAAAATAAAAAAAAACACGCTAGCAATTCATTATCATAGACCGGATTCTTCAAAAATACTAAACTTTGTCAAAATAATTTCAAACTTTTCCGCGTGCAGAGTTATCTGGTGCGCACTCTAAGGCGCTGACTGAGATCTAAATGCATACATTTTGTTACCCATCATTCAAACGTTATTCAGTGACTTTGGTAAAATTGACATCAAAACCTCGTGTAATAGCCCAATAAAATTGTAGGAAACAAACTAATTCTTGTCATGTGATGTTTTATATATGATTCAGGTCACGTATACGAACATAAAATTCGACAGGCTAGTATCACTTCGTTAACTCATAAAAATGGGTAGAACCAGGGACATACAGACGACTTGTAATCCAATTTATGTTCGCAAACGTTACATATAAGTTTGTGTATATGTTAGGTATGTTGTGTAACACATTCTCCTGCCTAGTATTATAATTATATTATTTAATATAACATTTTCGTTTATCTGGTAACTACTGCAATTGTTTTAGTATTATGATAACTTGCACGCTTCGACAGACAAAAGTTTGTCTAGGAAAAATGGTAAGAACTGTCAAATGCTAACTGGCTGGAAACAAGAATGGACAAAACCAGCTGCTAGCAGCTGCAAAGAGACGATCTATACGATTGTTTTTGTCATATCACCTGGATTTTTACCATCATTTTAAGTTTCCCTTTATCCTGAACATCTATGCCTGTCAAGATTATTTATAAGAAGTTGAAAATCCCAAACGCAGGTCCAACTAGCACGTGAAGTCCACATGTATTTCTTAATCAGAATATCCGTTTACTTGTTTGACAATGTGATGGTAAAAAAGTAGACATAGTAAATTATATAATAGTAAAGTTTAGTAAAACAATGAATTAATGAAATGAATTTTTCCCCGTGTTGGTCCGGGCTTCTTTGTAGAATAGACCATCTGCCTTCCTTGCCAGGCAGCTCGTAAAAGGCGAGCAAACGCTCACCGTCACTAACACCGTGAATTCTGACTAGGTGGTAGAGTTTAGCAGCGACTCGCCCGGATTGGTACCACCGCCTTACCTATTCCTGCCGCCATAACATCATGACGTGTTCCGGTTCGGAGAGTTAGGTAGCCGGTAAACTTACTTTTGCTCGAGGCCTAACATCCCGGCTCCAGGTTGGCAACGCATCATTACCACCTTTGGTGTCTCTAGGCGGCGTGAATTTTTTACCATCCGCTTGAAATCCGTCTGCTTGTTTGCCTTCCAATATCATAAAAAAAACAATGATACTTGTAAATCTGATTAAAAAAGTTACATGGAACATAGTAAATGATAATAGTACTTTACTATACATATTATGTAGCAGTTAAAATCAAATTTTAAGTGACGGCACCAAAAGTCGATATTGTCGAGGCCATGTTGCGATTCAGTGATAGATTTTGGAATAACAAAGACTCGTCACAGGACCCTTTCTATGGTCTATTACTACACAATATAAAATAAAGTAGCTTCCTCTGTTTCTATGTCCCTTTGTATGCTTAAAATTTTAAAACTCCGCAAAGGATTTTAATGCGGTTTTTATAGATAAAGTGATTTAAGGGAAATGATTTTAAGTATATTCTACACCCGTGCGAAGCCGGAGCGGGCCGCTAATTTGAAATAGTATTTTTATTACTATTAAAGAACACAGAAAAAAATCTCTATACGTCTTCAGACGATGTCAATGACGACGTCCCAAGTAACTATCTACTACTTCAAAAACTAATAACTCTTAGATGAAATTTTCGGTTTGTAGTAAAGGCCTCTTCGATAACATTTTTCCTCTGTAACGTAATGAGGGTACTTAAATAAATGGTGAGTACATGTTTATCGTACATATCATTTACAGTGGTTACTATAGCAACCACTACTTTAAAATATTAAGAAAGATAGAGAGGAGAAGGTCGAGGACCGACATGTTCCTGATGTTCTTAGGTTCAGCCTGGACTAAAGATGAGTAATTCATAGTGGGACAAGAATTTTGCACAAACAAAATTAGTACTAAAAGGACATTCATACAAAACTTTCAATCCCTAACTAAGGGTGGAATTTCTAGAAACGCTTAAATACGTATTTACTCATCTTATATAAGTAGCCCAAAAATAAAATTTCATTCTTCTCACTAAAAAACGACAGTCTTCTATATATTTTTTAACATAGAAGTTAAAAAATTCACCCCTTTAGAATTTCAAAAAATACGTCCTTAGTGGATGTCGACTCGATAAAACGACAGATAACCATTTTGCTACAACAGACAACCAAATTGGGATAAGTAAAAGAAAAAAATCTGACGGGCGCTCCAAAGTGCCTTCAAAGATTTTATTATACGGTTATTATAGTAAAAGGATTAATGAACTATCTATGATATGACAAAAGTGCATATATAACAGTGATATGATACTTTGATTAAATAAGTACGTTATTATTAAAAAAAATATTCCACTTTTTGTTCCCTCCATGCAAAACGTTAATTATATACGTAAGGACCTAATATAACATTAATGGCTTTTTTTACAAACCTAAAAGTCGGTTTCTTGGCATATGTACGTATATATAAATATACGACGTAACACGAAGGTCTTAGCCGGCCCTAGTAAGGGGCAATCTAATTAAAAAAACGACGTTACATATTAATGACGTCACATAGAGTCTATTTCAAATATATTACGATATACGAAATTCATTACACCAAGTGTAAGGTAAACAAGAACATAGATGTAATATACGTTAGAAGGGTTTATGTGATGCTCGTCAATTTTGAAGCTGTATTGAAAATCGATAAAGCATATATCAAAACGGCTATTGTGGACTTGATTGACATTTTAATTAATGCGTTGGCTTACTTATCGTAACCTGTTCCTGCTTGTATTTGATAAAATATCCATCTAGTTAGGTCAGCCACATACAATCGGAATCTCGTTTTGAAAAATTTTGAACGCAACAAATCCAAACAAATCTATGAACCTGCTACATACGTCAGGATTTTTCCCATACGGAGTTTTGAGTGGATTTGTTTAAAGCGCCATTTTGTTTCGGAATTTCGAAACGGAATTCCGAATGTATGTAGCGGGCTTTACAGAAAAAGGTAATTACTTCTGAAATTGTCATTTGGGTTATCTCATGCTTTTATTTACATTTAGCCTTTTCAAACAGAAATGGTCATGACACTTTGATTTCGTTTGTTTTATTTTAACAATTAGATTTTTTGATAATGCCAAAATCAAAAGCATGGATTCAAATGATTATTATTTTCCAAATATATCTCCTTCATCTTTTTAATATTTATGTTCAACTTAAGTAATAACTTTTAAGTTGGCTTCCCCAAATCGAAAGAACGGTTGCAACGCATTTTTTTACCATAGAAGATAAATTACAGACAAAAGACAATATAAGTATGTAATACACTAATGATTCCAAATGGCTTTGCAAGGATAAATACAGTATTCAAATACAGTATTTTTGAACATAAATCGTTATTGCGTAGTTGTATTACAATAGTAAAAACTTTGTCAAAAATTCATTGCGTGATTACGGAGTTAAAAACTAACAAACAGTTATCAACTATAGGGGAGATAGATCAAAATTAATCTCAAAAAATATCAAATAACTATTATTTTTAGTGATAATGATATATTTACAGGTAAAAAACTTATACTAGAAAGATTATATATAAGACTTGCTGTTACCCGCGGCTTTGCTCGCGTATATTTACTGATTATAGCCCTCTAAATAGGACTTTCGTCCAAACTTTCAATCCTTATTTCACCCCCTTAGGAGTAGGATTCCCAAAAACGTTAAAATGCGTATCTAATATTTTAATAAGTATCTAAAAGTTAGGTTTCACGTTTCTAACCTAAAAATTGACGGTCTTCCATACTAACTTTTAACCACTATTTCACTTATTTATAATATAATAAATAGCCTAAAAATAAAGCTTCATATTTCTAACGTAAAAAATGACAGTCTTCCATACAAACTTAACCCCGGTTAAACCCCTTAGGGGTAGAATTTTTAGTTGGTGTTTACTTAATAAAACGACCCTAATCACCAAATTTCATGCCTGTGACAGTACATGCTATTTTATAAGTATAGATATACAATTCAATTTCTGTTTCTGTTCAACAGAAAACTGTTCAAACTTGAACTAACTTAAACTAAAACTTTATAAAACTATCCAAAAAATGGACCACGCACATTGATGAAATTTCACTGGTATGTAGGTGAGTTAAAATGATAACAAATACAAACTGAGCAGTAGGAAATAAACTACAATTTATAAAATTATTGACATTTAACCGACCATGAAAAAGGAGAAGGATGTCACCTTCTCCTTTTTTCAAGGTCGGTCGGTCGGACTCCAATATTTTTTATGTATGTTTATACTTTATAGTTTCTTGGTAATTTCTAAGCCGCTGTTAAATTTTCCTTATTTATTTGAAAGTGTTTAAATACTTAAATTAATTTAATTTACCTGTACTCTTTCGACGATATTATTGAAATCAAAGTCGCTGTTTTGGCCAACCGATTTCGTTATATTAGCATTATAATGGCTATTATAACAATAATAATCTTCAAGTTAAAAATATTCAATGAACCCCGGCAAATCTATATTAAGGCAAGAACTGTCTCGATAACGTTCGTTCAAGCTAAAACTTCCGAAAACCTGATCATCTATTTAAAAGTTATGATGACAGAGACGGACACACACATACAAAGACACGTCAAACACCTCTTGTTATTGTGATTATGACACCTCTTGTTTTGCGTCGGAGTAAAAACCACATTGTGGAAAGCATAATGTTCATAAATTTCAAAAATAAAATTCCACCAAGCGCCGACGACAACAAGTATAGAAACTATGTTAGTTGCTTTTTCTGGCATAAACTAATCAACGGAGACACTTGATCTAATGGTAGTCTAATGAAGTTCTTTTGAATAACTTTATAAATCGATTTTTCATTCTGGGCCCATGCATATTCAGGCGGACCCGTCGCATCCGATGACGTCACTAATAGATTGCTTTGAGAGGAAAAAAACAGTTGACCTAAATTTAAAATAATGTTTAGATTTTGTAAACGTTTAATGCTAATTTTATGCATAAACCCTTTTTCTCTTGTTGTTCCGGGTTCACTGAGTAGAGTAGACTATTTGTAACTCTGCTAAGCAGCGTGTAAGAGGGGAGCATAGATTAAAACATAGGTCATCACCAACAAGCCCGTTAGTGGTAGATCCTGTGCTGGCCCGGGTCCCCTGAGCAGAACAGACTATTTGCCCCTCTCCCTGGCAGCCAGTAAAAGGGGAGCACTAGTTAAATATAGGTCAGTACCAACAACACCACTGGCAATAGAGTACTGTGCAGCAAGATAGCCTAGTAGGATCTCTCGCTTTAACTTTTCCTGCCGTTATAATGATTCTTGTCATGTTACGGCCTGGAAGGTAGGACAGACGGTAGACTTGCACAATAGGCCTGACATCCAGGGCACAGTACAGTTACTCACCTGTAACATTTATGGTATCCAAAGACCAGGTTATCTCTTACCATCAGGAGGGTCGTTTGCTTGTTTGCTTACCTCTCTCGTAAAAAAATGTAAATCGAGTACAGCAAAAACTTTTTAATTAGTTGACGACGGAACATGTTGGCAACGAACATTGCAATTTTTAATGAAATGTCCACAGTTGCGGTAAAACAGTAAAAGTATTTTCGAAGAAATTTGCAATTATTTCGTTAGCTTTCACGACTGTAATATTTTATAAATACGCTGTTATTTAATTATCTACTTTAGAAAATAAGACAGGACTAATTCATTATCGTAGGCTTCAAAAAAAGCTTGTTTTTATTAAAACTAGTGGTCGCCCGTTGGTCGAAATTCGACCATAATAAATTTTAATGTCTTGTTGATAAGAACGCCATCTTCATTTCTCAAGACCAACTACTTTGTTTCCAAACTTTTTAGTGCCCCATCTGTGATCTTCGGTATCATCAATAGACATTTTGTTTGTGTGTGTCAAGTCCATGGTAGTGTGGAAAATGTTAATGTTAAGTTTCTCGGACTGTTTCGTTATTGGCAACATGTACACCATGCATTGCCAAAAATAAGAGAAGAAGAAGAAGACAGCTAACGTCACGAGAAAATATAAATATTGCACTGTTTGCACTGTTTTTTCAATTTTCATGTAATTAGTGATTTTCATTACATTGTCCTGTGTTTTATTTATTGATTTAATGTACGTTATAAGTATTAATATTTAAAATTAGCGTTCTGCACTTCTCCTACACATAAACTGTAAGTGTGCCAAATTTTATGCTCCTGCGTTGGCGCAACTTTGGTAAAAAGGGGTCCAAAATTTTGGGATCACGTATTAATATGTAGATTACCGTATGCTATTAAAATTCGCGAAATATATTAAAAGTTTAAAAAATTCAAGGTGCGGAGTTATCTGGCGAGCACTTTAAATTTTATTACCTAATGATAGGTTATTTAATGTGACTGAGAAATATTTTGAATAGACCATCTACCTTCCTGCCAAACATCTCGTAAAAGGCCGTCACTAGCGCCGTGATATCTGACTATGTGGTAGAGCTTCGCAGCAACTCGTCCGGATTGGTACCACTGCCTTACCTACTCCTACCGCCATTACTTTAATTCTTGCCGTTGAAGTGTTTCGGTTTGGAAGGTAGGGCAGCCAGAAACATACTTTTGTTCAAGTCCTACCATCCCGGCCTCAGGTTGGCAACGCAATATTACCACCTTTGGTGTTTCTAGGGGATGTAAATTTCTTACCGTCAAGAAATCTATCTTTGCCTTCCAAAGTCATAAAAAATATATATGTCGATAAATTATGTCATACAAAGAAGTGTCACTTCAAAAACATTGTCTAATTAAGGGTCAATTAAATTCATCTTAATAGGATTTAGTGAACTGAGTCGTTGACAAGCCGCCAGTCTGGAGACTCGCCAGCTAACCGCTCGGCCGTTGTGGTTTTTTATGTACGCACCAAATTTGTAGCCCAAAGTGTACTTCATTTTAATTTAGCCATTTTGGCACGTCCCAGCGGAACTGCGGATCATTTGTATCAGGAATACAGTTAATATGGTCTGAGCTACGTCTAAATTACTTAATTTTCCCTTAATTGCTTGTTTTGTGGAGTTCAAAAGAGTCGGGGGTTGTTAATATAAAAAGAATAATTGGAATACGATTCCTATTGACTGAGCATTTTTATTTTGAAAGATTTTTTATTACAAACGTCAAAGCAATTATTCAGATAAATTTCCTTTTGCCAAAAATATAAGGTCTGGTCATAAATATTGTTATAGATAAAGAAAAAAATGAATCTAAGATTAGTACTTTTCGTCGTTGCTATTTGGTGAATTTGAAGTATACGAGGTTGGCTTTAAAAGACATGATTTATTTTTAGAAACGATTTAAATCTAAAACACTTCTTTAGACATTTTCTTCCGAAACTATGTGAGCTTGGTAAGTAGATGTAGTCTGTGAACCGCATTAAGATTACCACGCTAAAATGGAAAAACAGCAATATTATTTTAGGGTTACCCATACTTAGAACTAAAACTCATTTTTTTTATCAAATTCAAAAGTGTGGGGTTTCAAAAAATAGGTATTTGAAAATAATGTTATGGTTTTCAATTTTTTTTTTCTAAACTGAATAGTTTGCGTGATACTTTCAAAGTTTTAAAGTGTGTTCCCCCTGTAACTTCTAATATAAGAGAACGATAAAACTAAAAAAAATTGTGTGTGTACTTATGTACACGCGTTAGAAGTTATACTTCTTCGGTGTAATAAGATAAAAATATTTTTAAAAATTTTATCTTTTGCCTTATTTTACATTTGTAGACAAAATGACACTAACCATAGAAAAAGGGTATTTAAAGGTTTCACCCGCGTAAGTCCCAATCCCGCGGGAACTCCGGGATAAAAAGTAGCCTATATGTTATTCTGGGTCTTCAGCTACCTACATACCAAATTTCATTGTTATCGGCTTTGTAGTTTTTGCGTTAAAGAGTAACAAACATCCATACATACAAACTTTCGCATTTATAATATTAATAAGATTATTTAGTTAAATAAAGTTTATTTAATATTTAATAAAAATATCACAAAAAAACTAAAGTGTTATCTATAACTAACTTCATCATGTCGGTTTTTCGTGACGGTGTGTGCGCGCATCGTAAGAATTTACCCTCATCATTTTTTCCTAACGCGCCAAAAGAAGTATAACTTCAAAAATATTTATGATATACACTACCTTATAAACTTCCACTGAAAATTGGTTTGGACGATATCGAGTAAATGTTTTTGTTAATAGGTAATGTAATACCAACACTCAAAATAATTGTGCTTTACTGTCAAAAGATAGATTTGTTTGATGTGATTTGATCGATGTGTTTAGAATCGCGCAAGCGTTTAGCGAAAGCCCTTTAATGTTTTTGATATTATAAATCACATAATCCAAAAGAGATGAGATATACAGCGCAAACACTGTATAAAATAAAAGCACTCTTGTATTGACTGAAAGAACTCTTATATCATGATTGCTGCTGCGGAGGAACCGTTCATAGTGTGTCCAACTCGCACTTGCCAGCTTTATTTATATCGGTATACCATTATCATTGATACTATCATCATTTTCTATCACATAAGTTGCATGTTATTGTTCTGAGCTAATTAACAATAACACAAATTCAATGTACGACAAAATCGTAAAAAGGAAGTATTTGTTATTACGAACGATTAAATTTACAGTTAAAGGAATAACGAATAATCGAACATAATCACAGTCTTTTTTTATGATATTGGAAGGCGAACAAGTAGAAACAGAACAGAAATTTACGCCGCCTAAAGACACCAAAGGTGTGTTGGTGTGTTGTCAACCTAAGGCCTTAGGCCTCGAGCAAACGTAATTTTATCTGCTACATTACCATCTGAAACGGGACACGTCAAATCTCTGACGTTATGGCGGCAGGAATATTTAAGGCGGTGGTACCAATCCGGGCGAGTGCTGCGAAACTTTACCACCTAGTCAGATATTACAGTGTTAGTGTCGATAAGCTTATGCTCGCCTTTTACGAGCTGCCTTGCAAGTAGGCAGATGGTCTATTCTGCTAAGGGGCCCGAACCAACACGAAGAAATGGATGGATGTATAGATGCAGTTCGTTAACATTTCACGAAATGTATTGTTACTTGCAACCAACAACAAAAGTCCACAGTAAATGTGAAATAAAGTCACTTTTTTACACAATTTATACTCGGGTACTAGTATTTACTGTAAACATAAAATTCCAACACAACCTGACAGTATGTAGTAAAGAACCACTTTGATTATATCAAGTAAAAAAATCGCATCGAATTCGTTTTTTGAATGACGGACTTTCGAGTTCAATCATCTAGGAGTTATACACACACACAGACACACAGTACACACTCCACTTATAAACTTCTATTTTTTCTGTTGGGGGTTAAAAGTCACAAAACTGTTGACTTAGCTATTTTTGTTCGAAATCGCCCCACGTTACAATCACTTCCTAAATCACTTTTCACTTGACTCGTTTGTTTCGAAGATATTCCCATTGTCTTTCGTTAACGATATAACTAGATAAGAAACTATAGATATAAACGTTTTTTGGAGTTTACACTTGTACTTATCCACTGTACACGTTAAATATAGTATACAGTGGATAAGTACAAGTGTAAACTCCAGAAAACGTGTATATACAATGCAATTCCACCAAGTGCCGACGATAGCAAGTATAGATTCTATTAAGAAACTATAAAATTTCTAGAAAATTTTTCACTAGTCGAAAATAATTGAACTTGCGATCATATGCGATGGCAACTAAAAACCAATTTGTGTAATAATCTAATGTCTAATTATGCATCAGTATCATTTTTATGACTGATGTAAGTTGTTTTGCAAATTAAATAATGTTATTTACTACTACCGTCTCTTTCTTTTTCTTTTCTAAATTACCTATACTTTTTTACATTGAATCCTAATATTCACTACAGCCAGCTCTCTTTTTCCCTGGATTATTCTGGTACAATAATAGTATTATTGAGACAGACATTTTGAAACGAAAGTCAAAAAGAAAAAGTAAGATTAAACAGTCCGTTTAAGTTTATCGAAACTATGCGCTTTGAAAAACATAACAAAATGGAGTTTTCGAAACTTTATTAATTTCAAAGTAAAAAAACGTGTAGGTGGCGCTAGAATCCATGCAACGCGGCAGCGTATTTCAATAGACTTAACAATTATTACGTTAGCTCAGCTATACTTTAGTAGCAAAATGCTAAACTTCTTCGTTATTCATTACTCTAGTACAAATAATGTGCACGTTTGGAAATTTTAACACTAACCAATTGTATTTTAACAAATTAAATACTTACTCAGCAAAACGTGACCTATTGGGTGATATTTACTGTAAACATAAAATTCCAACAC
>NJDD01001670.1:0-32279 GCA_002245505.1 Calephelis nemesis | reverse complement strand
GAATAGGTAAGGCGTCGATACTAAACCGGGCGAATCGTTGATTCTACCATCTAGTCAAATGTCACGGAACTAGTGACGATAAGATTATTTTCGCCTTTAATGAACTGCCTGGCTGCTGATGGAGGCAGATGTTCAATTCTGCAAAGGAGTCAGCTATTTTCATCGGATTGGATAATAAAGAAAATATATACAACATTACGTGTAGTTTTATTGCAAATACATTAAAATAGGATTGTCTGCAAAAAAAAAAAAATTAAAAACTTAATAATTTTTATAAGGAACCCATTTTAATATATATTCTGATTTACTTAATTTATTATAAAATAGGTTTCATTCTATTATTATCTCGGAATAAGTCGGCCTTGGTTCTGATCTTCTACTACAACACTCTCGCCTCGTATCTCGGCCTTGCTACGACTCGTGTTTCGGCCACACTTTGCGTTACCAACGGTAGATGACCTAATATGATGATATAATATTTGCAAATTAGACTAAACACAATCATGGAATAACAACACACGTCTTTAGTGTCTATTTTTTCTTACTATCAAGAAAGCCACATGCTTATTGTTTATATATAAAATATAAATATAGTTTTTGAAATAAAGCATTAAGTTTTAAATGTTTATTGATGTTATAATAAATGATAGAGGCCACCGTGCGGTAAAAGCTTTCTATTGGAAAGCTGGAATTTCCCATAGATATTTATCTCAGCTAGCAATAAATATCCCTCGTATGATCATTTTTCATTACATTAGATGACGATCGTACATTTTATTAAATGATGTTATCCTTAATGTAGTTTATGTTTTATTCAACAATTTTCTATTATTTTATTGATTTCAAATATTTACATTGGTGGTAATTTTGTTGTGGTTAACCTATTTAAAGTAATTGCTATTCTTCACTAAAAAACAATAACAGAAAGAGACAAAATATGTTTAATGCTGTCGGATTGGTTTGTAGATAACATTTCTATCTATCTCCTCTATCTATATCTATCGTCTCTGTGGTCAAGCGATCCAGCTACGGACTTGACTTATTGGGACCTTAAGGTTCGAATCCCGAATCGGGCAACAAAATAAAATAGAAAATTCATATTTTCAACTTTCATTAAAAGTAACGTTGCTTAGGATTGGATATGTGCCCGGTTGGCGATAGGCTTGCCACCTGTCACATAATGGGATCTAATGTCTTCCGGTAGTTGTGGGTGCCTTGGTTGTGCCTCTGCGGATTCCTTTTTGCGGATATGGGCGTGATGATAATTACTTACTTATTACATTTCTATTGAATTTTACACTATTTATTAGAAAACGTTGATTAACGTTACCAATTCAGACTAATCTGCCATGCCTAAAATGTTTACTTTTTTACTTTATTGGAAAAAATAGCATACACTTAAAATAAGTTTAGTTGGTGCTCAGCAGAATTATCAACATTTTAAGGCATTTCAGTTTTAGCACTTGTGTCGTGCTTGAGATAAATTTTCATAATTGTTATCCGACGAAAAAAATCATTACTTGGTTTGAATCTTCGGTATATCTTGTTAAAACATTCGCTGGAGAGACACAAAAAGGTACAGGCTCAAATCTTATCTTAGCCAAAATCTTTTCTTACTTTTAGAATTGTGAAATATTTTTATGAAAATTACAAGAATATTATGTATTTCTAACTCTTACGAGGTGCACAATTAAACCTTAGAAAGTTGTAACATTTATTTGTCTGTACACAAAAAATAATGTTAACTTACTCCTTTAAACAATTGGTCTTTATTACTTATTATTGTCGCCTCTGTGGTCTAGCGATTCAGTTGTTGGACTTGACTGCATGAGGTCCCTGGTTCGAATCCTGGGTCGGGCAACATAAAGAAAATTCGGTTTTTCTGATTTTCTAATAAAAAACATGTTGCTCGGGATAGGATATGTGCCCGGTTGGCGATAGGCTTGCCACCTATCACATTGTGGGACTTAGTATCTTCGGGTAGTCGTGGGTGCCCTGGTTATGCCTATGCCTACCCGTTCGGGAATATGGGCGTGAAGATACTTTGGTCTTTATTAGGAATTCGTAGCCAAATGGCAAAACACGGTACCCATATACAATTTACATGTTTGTCTGGTTATCTGTCCGTTTGTTGGTCATTTCATTTTAATACTAGATATACCTATGCTATAAAGTTAAGACTTAATAATGAGATGTATTCTTTAAGCTGTTTTTAGATTAAATGTAATGCTAATTTTTAGTTATTTATGGAATGAACCCAAAAGATTTTCAAACTTATATCTAAATTATGATAAAAAACATATCTTTAAAATGGCGCTGAGGTATTTCTTTAAGTTAATCGTTTAAAAAATTTACATTTTTTTATGATACGGAAGGCAAACAAGCAGACGGATTTCCAGATGGTAAGAAATTCTCACCGCCTAGAGACACCAAAGGTGGTAATGGTGCGTTGCCAACCTCAGGCCGGGATATTAGGCCTCGAACAATAGTAAGTTTACCGGCTACCTTACCCTCCGAACCGGAACACGTCATGACGTTATGGCGGCAGGAATAGGTAAGGCGGTGGTACCAATCCAGGTGAGTCGCTGCGAAACTCTACTACCTAGTCAGATGTCACGGTGTTAGTGACGGTAAGCCTATGCTCGCCTTTTACGAGCTGTCTGGCAGGAAGGCAGATGGTCTATTCTGCAAAGAAGCCCGGACCAACATAACGAAACTTTTAAAATGTATATTATCGTTCATCTCCTTCAACTTATAAAATACCAAAGTGAACAATAAAAAAAATACTGTGTCTTCCAATCAGTAATTGTGTTTTACGCTCAAATAAAAAATTTTCAATAAAATTTAACAAAACGTATATTATGCCAAGTAGCTGAGAACTATCCCAATCTCTTCACAATTCAAACGAAACGATTTCAAATTTCATCCTTTCAAAAGTTATAACGCCACACACAGATACATACACAGATACGTCAAACTTTTAACACCCCTCTTTTTCCGTCCATTATTAAAGAAAAACAAAAAGTTTTATTTGCTCCTGCAAATTATTGATGCATTTAGGCTATGTGTGTATAATCGGTAAGGGCTATGTACGAAACCCTTAATAAGCAAGCCCAACTCGCACTTGGCCACCTTTTTCATGAAAAAATACTTTCACTAGACAAAGATAGCGTGACTTAGTCTAATAATTGTTGCTAAAAAATGAAAGTAAAAACATTCTAAACCGCGTCGCTCAGCTTACCAAAATCATACCGAAATAGTTGCAACCCACAGTTGTTATATTCAGTTTTTTTATTTAAAAAAACATAAATAGTTTAAGTTTATTTTAATTGTGTTAAAAACAATTAAACATTTGTATTAATTATTTTAGTTGTTTCTCTGGACAAACGGATAAGTAAAAAATTAAAATAAATATTTAAGTCTCGAAAGTGTTATTTTTATTGTACTGACCAATACTAATACTTTGTCAGAAGAAGAGTAATACTTTTCCAACGTACATTTCTTTAGCTCAACCCTATTGCCCCACACGGCTAGACGATTTTTATTATCTTTAAGGTAATATACATTTTCAAAATGGCGCTGCAACTTGAAACAGGTGACGTTTTTTCTCACTGTAATGCAATGGAAATTACTATAAATAGCATAAGTTATATAGCATAGCATAGCATAATATGCCGATATTTTTGAGTAGGGGTTTTTGTTTTGTTATTTGTTTAGATTTGCTTAGATATGTTTGTGGTGTGTAAATTTGGCCTACACACCATGGATGTTGTAGGTTCGTCTCCTTCTTATGAGAAATACGATTGTGTGTATGTTTTAATTATTGCAGCAGCATTTTTCAACGTAATATTAATTTAGATCTTGTAGCAACATTATTTATTATCTTACCAAAATATTCTCCCGACTTCCATTTTGTTTTATAAAATTCTCTTCTAAACATTTTGAATGTAAAAAGGGAGAAATGCCTTGAAATTTAATATAGAAGGTCCCAAAGGAGTGCGCCAGTGCCCGTTGGTACCAAGGACTGATATTGTGAAACTTTACTTCGCACAATCTACATAAAAAATGAGGCGTGGGGTCATGGTGACCCGTCGGTAAATGAGTCTCTTTTGAACTGTTAATTTTGTTTGCATACAAAATAGAATCTGATACAAAGTTACATCTGACTTAACCTCATAGGTTTTACTTTTTATATGCTATTTTAACACGAGATAGCACGTATTTATCTGGCTAGTTTAAGGCACTAACTAGGTACTTTTCGCGGCTTCGTTCGTTTGATTTTCAGTTTTTAGATTTATTGTTGACTCGATACTCTCTGCTATCCCATAAGTTATTATGTATCCCGAAGATATGTTTATATGTATATATTTAGATTTCTTGCAAAAATGTTAAATAACAATTATCGACATTATATTTAATTAAACCAATTTTTTAGTTTTACCTTATTTTGTTATTTTTTATTTAATTTTCTATTAGATTTGTTTGGTTTTAAGTCGTGACGGGGTTTAATTGTTATTATTAACTTTTTATTGTACACAACTAATACTACTAAATGTGTACTATTCAATAAACTTAGACACATAACACAAGACATTTACAATTAAACAAATAAACAAAACTAAACTGAACAAAAACTTTAAGAAAATTTATATTAACATAATACATAAAAAATAGAATCTGTCATAAAATGACATCTGACTTAACCTCGTAGATTTTACTTTTTACATACTATTATAACACAAGATAACACGTGTTTATCTTGCTAGTTTAAGGCACTAGCTACTTTTCGCGACTTCGTTAATGTGACCTGCAGTTTTTAGATTTCTTGTTGACTCGGTACTCTCTACCTACTCGATAAGGGATTCACGTGAAGATAAGTAATGTATGTATGTATGTAAATTTATGTTTTAAGTAGTTTTTGACCGAAAGCCTACACTCATTGATTCGTTGTTACTACATAGTTTGACAGAATTCCGGGCTTTTAACTTAGGTGGGAATTCTAAAAAAGCAAAAATGTTAACTAACAATTAGTAGGTGTCCGAAACTATTTCCTTTATTTTGTTCTTTTAGTTTTATGTCATAACAGGGTTTTGTTCTTTTTGAACTGATTTTATTCATATTATTCCCAACATCGAAATAAAGATAATTTAAAGTTGATTCATTTCCATCTTTTATTTATTCTAAGTTCTGATAACGCTTCCATGCTACTTCATCAATAACTTATAAAATAACTTCAACAACAAAATGAACCTTCAAAAAGCTGATAAATGAATTCAAAAAATATTGTAGCTAAACATAACATTATATCAAATTATATCACATTATAAATACCTACAGGTTTTTTGATTTGGTTCTCCATAAGAAAATTTCATCGTCCTCTAACATAATATATGGACAACCAAAATCTTATTTCGCGATTTTCCAAAAGTTGTATGACAAAAGTTGTTGCTTTGGATGTCTTAAACTCGCCCTAGAAAAGTTATGCGTTAGTTACCAGTAACCCTGTATACAAAAATGACTTCCCATTTCGCCCGGTCATCTCATGAAGCCTGTAAGTAAGTAAGCATACTTTCTGTTGTGTCAGTTGACGTCGGGGAAAGGTTTTTATGAAAAGAAAAGCCTGGATAGTTGCAGGGAAATGGGAAAAACACTACTTAAATAAACACAAACTGTTAGCATATGTTAATGTAGATGTCAGCTAGCATCTAAATAATTGTAAAACTTGCCTTGACCTAATCTCATCAAAAGCATTTTCATGTAAAATATTACCAAGACAAATGTATACAATACTTGCAGCACAGTTGCAAACTTGCTTTTGCACAGTTTTGCAGCAGGAAAACCTCTTCTCAATTTGGAGTCGTCAAGGCACTACTGATCAAAGCAGTCGCCGATATAGACATGGACCTCATGCTTGCTGCTGTAGACGACTGACGGTCAGCAAAATATATAAATTAAACTGATACTATAAAAAGTATGCCTGCTTGTCTTTTGGTCTTTTACTAAACCGCTGAATCGAATTTTATGAAATTTGTTTTTTTTTATGATAATGGAAGACATAAAAGCAAATGGATTTCCTGATGAAAAGAAATCCACTCTGCCTAGAGACACCAAAGTTGTTAATGGTGCATTACTAACCTGAGGACGGGATCTTAAGCCTGAAGCAAAAGTAAGTTTACTGGCTACATTACCCTCTTAACTGGAACACGTCAACGGCAAGCATCGTATCGCTAAACATCCGGATCTAAACATACTTTATTATAACATAGGGGATAAGTTTGTATGAAAATCTTAACTGTTCTACGCTGACGAAGTCGCGGTCATACCACTAGTGTAAAATATAAGGGCCAAGCAATTTTATACTTAAAATTATATCTCAGTATCTCGGTTAATATGTCAGTGCTATCACGGTAAAGCTTGTGTGTAAACTATATCATCCGTGTAGGTAATAAATTTTCCGTAATGGCAACTTTGATCAGGGATTTCCGTTTCTTGTCTGTGAAACAAAAGCAAATAATATACTGCTTGGAGACAATATTGACAAGGACCGGAGAAAATGTATCGTTTGTGTAATATTTTTATTGTAAGGAAGGAAACATGATCCTCGGCTTTTTTTATTTATTAACTACAGTTTCTTTAATCGTAAATATAAAATGCTTAGGCTGAAACTATTTTAATAATTCCTCGTATATCAGGAGTCTCTATTACAAATTTGGAAGTGTTTATTTAAATGGACATTAATTAAAATTGTGTGGGACCACCTGAAAACCATGATCCATCTTATTTCAAATTTGGAAATGTTTATTTAAATCGATTTTAATAAAATTCATATTGGACCACTTCGATCATGATCTAGCTGAAACTCGTCAATATATATTCGTAATAAAGTAGTACAATCCATATCCTTCTTATTTATGGAGGCAGTTAAAAACTTAAAGAACATCTGTTTTTATTATTTTGAAAGTCAAAGCTTAAGAACTCACGGAGGGGTTTTTACCCGCGCCCGCGGCGGTTGCGGGTCCACAAGTCCTGTAGAATGTAGTTTTATATGCAAAAAGTACGAACACTTTTCTTTCAGTTTTACACCCGTAGCGCCCGCGATTGAGTGCGGTTCCCGCAGCAGCGGCCGCCCGCACGTCGAATCGTACAGTAGTAATTTTTAAAATATGCGCTTCGACTGTGTTCGTCAAGTTTCGAAAATCCGAACGTATTTTAGAGATATCTATATATAGAGTTATTACATAATTAATAATTTCACTTAAATTTAGATTAGGTCAGCCAATTTAAAAATTAAAGTTTAATGTGTAAAAAGTGTAAAGCTGATGCGCATAATTTAAATAGTAATTAAGTAGTACTATACAAGTTTTTTTTATGATATTGGAAGGCAAACAAGGATACGGATTTCCTGATGGTAAGAAATTCACGCCGCCTAGAGACACCAAAAGTGGTAGTGGTGCGTTGCCGACCAGAGGCCGGGATGTAAGGCCTCGAGCATAAGTAAGTTTACCGGCTAGCTTGCCCTCCGAACCGGAACACGTCATGACGTTATGGCTGCAGGAATAGTTAAGGCGGTGGTACCAATCCGGGCGAGTCGCTGCTAAACTCTACCACCTAGTCAGAACTCACGGTGTTAGTGACGGTGAGCCTTTGGTCGCCTTTTACGAGCTGTCTTGCAAGGAAGGCAGATGGTCTATTCTACAAAGGAGCCCGGAACAACACGGGGAAAATGTGAACGATGATTTCAACCTTGATGACTAAGTGACCGCATAAAAATAAAACCGCGGTTCCGTGACCGCCGCGGGCGCGGGTAAAAACCGCTTCGTGAATTCTTAGGCAAAACGAGAACTTCTTATATTCCCCACTCTAGAAATAAGATCGTTAGTTTCAATTTAATCACTTCACCCCGAACGAAATAGACAAATCCTTTGAAGTCTTTTCATTTTATAATTAAACGCTCTTCGAAAGATGAATCCTTTGAGTCCTTGTTTATTATAGATGTAATTTGAAGATTATGTTTCATTAGAATTTGTTTACCTCTAACTTTTGTCAAACTTAGAAATTACTTACCGAAATTTGCTGTTTTCTTGTTGCTTTCTAGGAACAACTTTAATCTAAGAGTACTTGAATCACAACCTTTTTATGAAATTATATTCCAAAGTTTTAGTTTAAGTTAACTTTTATTTGCTACCTGTGTGTCGGGCTCCTTTTTAGAATAGACCACCTACTTTCTTGTAGAGTGTAGGCTTACCGTTGCTAATACTGTGACATCTGACTAGATGTTATAGTTTCGCAGCGACTTACCCTGATTGATTCCACCGCCTTACTTATTTCTGCCGCCATGACGTCAGTGGTTGCCTTTGACGTGTTCTGGTTTGGAGGATAAGGTAGCCGGTAAACTTACTTTTGCTCGAGGGCCATTATCGGGAGGTCACCTTTACCAGCTTTCGTGTCTCTGATGGCGTGAATTTCTTACCATCAGATAATCTGTTCATTTGTTTGCCTTCCACTACCTATCATAATATTAAATACTTTTTGCTTTCTCAATGTACGTAAAGAAGTCCTTACAAAAACCGAGGAAATGTATTTATTATCTATCTATATATATAAAAGAAAGTGGTGTTAGTTACACTATTTATAACTCAAGAACGGCTGAACCGATTAGGCTGCAAATTGGTGGGGAGGTAGATTAGAACCGGGAGAAGAACATAGGATCCTATTTATTCTATTCAATTGTGAGGAAACTGGGAAAAACAACATTTTAATTTTTCCTATACAAACTGAATGGACGGGTCGAAGTTCGTGGGAACAGCTAGTATTCATATATTTTTTAATTCTATAATTAGGGTGTTCAATGCTTACACTGAAGAAAAAAATATCTCTACAAAACCTATGAGAAATGGAAAAGAAAAAGAAATTAAATTAATTTCCCCCGAGTTGGTCCGGACTCCTTTGCAGAATAGACCATCTGCCTTCCTTGCCAGGCAGCTCGTAAAAGACGAGCATAGACTTACCGTCACTAACACCGTGACATCTTACTAGGTGGTAGAGTTTGGCAGCGACTCACCCGGATTGGTACCACCGCCTTACCTATTCCTGTCGCCATAAGGTCATGACGTGTTCCGGTTTGGATGGTTAGGTAGACGGTAAACTTACTTTTGCTCGAGGCCTTACATCCCGGCCTCAGGTTGGCAACGCACCATTACCACCTTTGGTGTCTTTAGGCGGCGTGAATTTCTTACCATCAGAAAATCCGTCTGCTTGTTTGCCTTCCAATATCATAAAAAAAATTTCTTTGTTTATCGCCTCTGTGGTCTAGTGGTTTAGTTGTTGGACTTGACTGCATGAGGTCCCGTGTTCGAATCCTGGGTCGGACAACAAAAAGAAAAAATTGGGTTCTTCCAATTTTGTAATTAAAAGAAACGTTGGTCGGGATTGGATATATTGATTGGAGCTAGTGAAAGCTTGTTTACCGATAAACCCTTCTAGCCTGATGTTGACTTACACTAAAAAAAGACAGTAATCACATTAACACAAATGTTTCTGTAGAACCAACAAACTCTTTTTAATCAATATTTATGTCTTAAATACAACTTTGTAATAGCCACTATTAATAGTTGATTTAAAAACAAAATAAATATATTTTTGGTTTAATTAATAAATAATTTCGATCATTAATTGAGATGTAAGCTACCCTATCTTTCAAGTTGGATTAAACTGCACACGGTGTGCAAATTTGATTGAAATAGGTTAAGTAGTTTAGGAGTTTAATTTATATAAAGCTAAGATAACTTTCGATATACGCATATTATATCCATTGTGTTTCTATGTGACATATATTATTATTTTAATATAATTCTGTTTTGCACAATTTCAAAGTTATTTAACAAACCTAACTTTACATTTTTTACATTACATAAAGTTTCATTACTTTAATTTTAAACCGAAATATATTATTATTAGCCTAACACATTGTCTGCTGTCAAATAAGTGCCTCTTTGCCTTTGCCTTTCAAACCCTCAAAAACAAAAAAGCTAAAATGTCAAATTTCGTTTAAAAATCTGACATTTCATTTTTTCCTATCTAACGTCTTGTTTGACAGGTATTCCAGCAGCTTTTGATTTATTGTCCCGCAATATGCATAGCGTAGACCCCAACATGAAATCCAATCATAAACGTCATACATATTTTGAGATAATGTTCGTGTTATCTGTGGAACTGCGTAATTAAAATTGGACGACTTATGAATAATAAAAAAAACTGGTGGCTAATGTCATAAATAATTTAAACGGTATTAATAAACAAACTTATTATGCAAGCGACTAGTGACTACTATGAATTTGTAGCTATTTTTTTCATCGCCTCTGTGGTCTATTGGTCCGGTATAGATGTTGACTACGTGAGTTCTAGGGTTCGAGTCTCGACGATAAGGCAACTATGAAAGTGTATTTTTTTAAATTGTAATAAAAACTACGTTGCCGGGCTTGCATAATTGGCTGGTTGGTGATAGGCTTTCAACCTAATTGTAGAACCAAGTAGTTCAGCTAATCGTGGATGTCCTGGTAGTAGCTATATCTGTGTCTTTTTTATGACATTTAAAGGCAAACAAGCAGACGGATTTCGAGATGGTAAGAAATGTACACCGCCTAGAGACACCAAAGGTGGTAATTGTGCGTTGCCAACCTGAGGCCTCAACCAAAAGTAAGTTTACCAGCCACGTCATCTTTAGAACCGGAACACGTCAGCGGCAAGCAATGACGTTATGGTTAGGTACACATATACGGAAATATTTACTGAATTACTAATTAAAAATGAGTAGATACGTATTTAATAGTTTCTGGAAATTTTGTCCTTAAGGGGGTGTTGGTCCGGGCTCCTTGTAGAATAGACCATCTGCCTTCCTTGCCAGGCAGCTCGTAAAAGGCGAGCATAGGCTTACCATCACTAACACCGTGACATCCGACTAGGTGGTAGAGTTTGGCAGCGACTCGCCCGGATTGGTACCACCGCCTTACCTATTCCTGCCGCCATAACGTCATGACGTGTTCCGGTTCGGAGGGTAAGGTAGCTGGTAAACTTACTTATGCTCAAGGCCTAACATCCCGACCTCAGGTTGGCAACGCACCACTACCACCTTTGGTGTCTCTAGGCGGCGCGAATTTCTTATTAACAGGAAATCCGTCTGCTTGTTTGTCTTCCTATTACATAAAAAAAAGTTTGTATGAAAGTCGTTATTAATGAGCCATAAACAGTAAATATATATTTACTGTTTATGGCTCACGCGCTAACTGTCACGCGAGCATAGACGCGGTTAACAGCTAGTATAAATACTATAATAGATAAATGAACTCATATCCAGATTAGTATAAATTTTTAAACACTGATAAAATTAATGAAGCGGCAAAAATTAAAACTAAATCACAAAATTCGAAGTCAAAAAAGTAAAACTTGAAAATCTGAACAATTAAGATGTAATTTATGCGTAACATGAACAAGTCAGTTAAGAATCAGAGCCACTGCTGTGAAAACTTTGCAAAGTCAATCTGCATAAAAAATGAGTCGACAACCCTTAAGCCAGCATCCGTTTTTGAGTGGCTAATCCTCTTTACATGATAAATGTAGGAAAGTAGCTGTTAGCATTTCAACGCGGTTATAAGCAACGACGAATCATAATAGGATTTCTCCTTAACGGAGCTATTTCACTTAAAATAATTCTGCTATTGTTAGTGGGTTTTATTAGATGAAATAAAATTTGTGGGAATTTTTCGTGTTGGTTTTGGTCTCTTGTGTAGAATAGACCATGTGCCTTCCTACTAGATAGCATGTAATAGACTACCTACACTAGAATATTTTACATGGCTCAACACCAAAGAGACCACTGTCTTGAGTGGCTTGCTCTTCCTGATTCGGGTAGGGAACTACCACCTTACCTATTTCTTCCGCTGTGATGACAGTATCATGTTCCGGCCCGGAGATTAGGGATGCTGATAAAATTTGCCCGATTTACCTATCTCCTCGAGCTTAATACATGGACGCGGCTATAACATTTATGATATCTGTAGGACACTGGTGTCTAGCATCATCAGGAAAACCGTGTTCACTATCTTATTTACAAAAGTTATTTTAGGTCGGTTTTTTAGCTAAATACCCGATGCCTGAAGTTTTGTTCAAAATGGTTTTGCTTCGGAAAACAAACATTTTCTCAAATAGCTGACCTATTTTTATGTTAAAATTATGTCAAACATTTTTAATCGTTTTGTCTTGAGAACAGGAAATAAATACTAATTCTTTCACGTTTATAGTAACAACAAATTTGTAAAAAAGGTATTAAATAATAATTTGGTGTAGGTTTACGAGTCTTGAACATTTTATTTAAATTTTAATTTGTTTGTTAATATGTAATTACGGAATAACTACTCAGATTTTTAATTTTGAACGAGGACACGAACTTGAAAATGTAAGAGATATCTTCGACTGCAGAGATAACATAACGAATGGTTACGGAACGTAATTAATACTAAAAACAAAAATGCTAAAGTGATTTAAAATTATCTAGGGCAAAAACTTATTGGATTGAAAGTATTCTTCCTTGGTTGTCATCATTGCTAGAGACAAAGAGCGTTCAATTTGTAATACTTTTCAATTGAGATTGAAATAACTCAATTAAAAATAATTTTGAAACGTCGGTAATTGAGAAAATTAAAAACACTGTAATGTTTTATCTTTACCAGAATAGAAACCGTCACTTCCCACTAATGATGTTCTTGAAGTTGAACTTCTAAGAATATATTATACTTATTTTAAGAATTTCCGTCTTATTCTTAACTTCCATCCTTTGTAATAAAATAAAATATTAATAATAAAATAATAGTTAATGCACAGTATCTCGCTAAATCTCGTTCCATATTCTAGGGTTGCCTGGATGAGATCGCTGACTTGGCGAAGGCCACCTTTGTGTATCTTAAAGTTCAAGTTTTTATGTATTTGTAATTTCTCTGTAATTGGTGCACAATTAAGAGTTCTTGTATTGTATGATTGCTGTCTGAAGTATATTTTTTCAGAGTAAATAATCATGAAAACGGGATAGGTGATAAAATTATACCATTTAAATTTCTGAACGAATTGCCCTAGGTGTGTTTGCCACAATTCTTGTTAATTGTCCTATTTACCTAATTCCATGGTTATCTTTATTAAAGCGTGACATGTAATTATTTTAGACTAACGGCCAAAAAATAGCCATCTGACCTTTGCTACCCTTTTAGCTGATTAAACAAAAAACTACTACTGTGCATAAATCAATATACATATTATTATAAAACAAAGTCCCCCGCCGCGTCTGTCTGCTCGCGATTTACTCGAAAAGTAGGTACTCAATGGATTTTCATTCGATTGTCAACAATAGATAGAACAATTCTTGAGGAAGGTTTTAGTATATAGTAAGTTTATGTTTTGTACAAACTAACGATATTAAAACGATATTAGTTCAATATATCGGCAAAAAATAAGCCGATCGGGAGCTTTCCTCGAAAACGCTGCCAAAATCTTTTGAGTTTTATCAAAACAATGTATGGTGGGATTTTTCCTCTTCAATAGATCTCAAAAAAATAAGTGGTGGTATATGTATATCTTTACAGAATAACCCAGAATAACCGTTTTTTGCGTTTACTTAAAACAGTAAAATGAAGGGTTACTTTAGAACATATTTTTAACAATACAGTATGAACCCTTAATCAAATTAATCTGATAGATACGTTATGCGTATAATTTAGATCAAAATTGCCTTTGACACTATCAGAAAAAATTAACAACTAATGAGTTATCAAAAAGTTAAAATCTCCGGGCGCAGTATTAATTAATGTTGTTGAAGCGTAGCAAAGACATGCGCGCCAAAGTTTCGCATTTATAATATTAGTAGGATTTTTGTTCTTTAATAACCGAATCGAAGCGAGGACGGGCAGCTAATATCATTCTATAACATTGTGTTGTTAAATTTCAAAAGTGTCCATCTCCACTTAATAAATAAATATTAAAAAAAATATCTTGGAACATTAATTTCTATAATTCTAAATTAACTTAATTATATGCTTATACTATGGGTCATCACACAAATGCCTATCTTGTCAAACGCAAGCATTATGATGGTCGATAGCGCTAGTTGTGTATGTAACATACAAGTGGAGAACATATTTCCAGATTTAGGATTTTATGTTGTGCCTACATAAAGTACCGCGAAAATTAAAAAATACATATCCATACTTAAATAGCATTTAATAGCACCGTCAATTTTCGGATATACCTACCTACGTGCTTTCACATTTTTAAGTTTCTTTAGATATTACCATATTTGAAATTTAACTACCTACTATTTCGTTCATACTTAAGCAAAAGTGTGTATTAAAGGTATAATTACAAAAATAGTATTGGTAAATAGAACGTTGGCCTTCATATTATTCCTACAAAAAATTATAACATTCCTACAAAAAACCTAATAAGTATCAGAAGAGAGATTCGTTTTAATATATATATATATATATATACACAGACGATATACTCTGGGAAAATGCCGCAAATATGGATTTTGTTTTGTATCACAAAAATGCGCTGTTCGTGCTGTTTACAAACTTGGACCAAGGGTATTTTTTAAGGATACATACCAACATATATACATAACTTCACGACAAGTCCCTTACGGGGTAGACAGAGAATATAGAGCGTAAGATGTCACGATATATACATACATACCTCGTTTCTTTCACATTCAAAACTCTGTGTGAAGAGTTATGGATGTGCCGGTTATGGAGCTCTTGATGTCACCTTCAAAAAAACCCTAGCAATTTGATTTTCAACCTTAAGTTTAATCGGGTGAAATATATCTTAACAGCTACGAAAGCAAATACGTTGTATAATATTGACTTAGTTGGATTCTCGATTTTTATCTATATTAACAAAGTTTATCTTCTCCTGTAAATAGAGCAATCATAAAAGTATTTCTATTTTCTATTTTGAAATACCAATAGTTAGCTTACTCTACGCTATGTTCGCTCAATGTAAGAATCTTAACATAGCCAACAAACTTCCGAATTAGGTGGTCGAATTTTAAAATTCTGTTATATTTAAAATACTGTTCTGTGCGTATAATAAAAGTAATACAAGTGGGAAATAACGTGATTAAATTAGTTTAGTTTTTTCCCAGCAGAATTTATTGCATGCAGAACCACTACGTAGTATAAAACAAAGCCGCGTTCTCTGTCCCTGTGACCTGTTCTATGCTTAAATATTTAAAACTACACAACGGATTTTTATTCTGTTTTTTTAATAGATAAAGAGGAAGGTTTGTATGTATATTTTATAACCACGTGAAGCTGGGACGAACCACTAGTATACCTACTTATAAATAAGGCTTAGGAAAAGCCTAGAAAGCAATTGCAGGAAACAAATTTATTATTTGACACGTTGTAAGCATGGTAACTCGGTTCTTTAATGATTTTAGTATATTTTTCTATATGCGCTAAGCCAAATGAAAACGAAAATAAACACGTCGTTTTTCACGTGGATGTCTTTTTACATGTACTGAAAACGGTCTAAAAATTTGAAAATTTTGAAAGAGCCCGTGGATCTGGTGTGTAACTTCATTTTTTTCTAGATAAAGTGAAGTTACACATCAGATCAACGGGCACGGAAAAAACCTAAACACGGAAGTTTAATTACTAAGGGGTAAATATTTACCTACGACTTACCAGCGGAGTATAGTTTTATATAAATATTAAATAAGAAGATATCCCATATCTCACACATAAATTTGTGTAAAGATATTACACAAATTAGATCTCAATTTCGTACAATTTTTAACCCGTATTAACCCTTTCAGGGTCAATTTTTAAAAAACAATCCTTTATTTTCAAACTTGATTTATACTAAAATATGCCTTTTTATGTTTGTCATAATCAGTCCTGCGGTCTAGCCTGAAAGATAGACAGACTAATTTTCACATTTATAATATTTGGTCTTATTTTTTATATTATTTAAAAAAAAAGTATCTTCACGCAAATATCCCCGAAGAGGTAGGCAGAGACACAACCAGGGCACCCACGACTAGCCGAAGACACTAAGTTATCAGTATATTTAAAACAATATTTCATTCAACATATCCAATCCAATAATAATTATTATATACAAGGTCTATAACAAACATGCGTTTATGACACTTTTGTCTGTTTGTTTATTTACTTTTCAAGCAAAAACTAACGGATCTTTCTAAAAAAATGAGGTTTTTAGTCCAGGCCAACATTTAGGTTTCCTTTCATTGCGGAAAAATATTTCGCTCAACATGCGTACAAAGTCTTGGGTTGAAGCTAAAAATGTATTTGCTTACATCAAGAAGCATTAAACGTAGCAGTCAGCGATATGTCCTTGTTCCCAGGAGATAAAAGAGTGATTTTAGTGGAAAACACACAATTTTACTTCTTCTTAAGTTGTAGTTGACGCTCCACCAAATTGGATAAACTTTCACCAATAAACCAGAAGATAATCATTATTAACTTTCCTTTTTTTATGTTAATGGAAGGCAAACAATTAGACAGATTTTCTGATGGTAAGAAATTCACGCCGCCTAGAGACACCAAATGTGGTAATGGTGTGTTGCCAACCATAGGTCCATATCGAGAAAAAAGTTGCGATTTAGCATAAAAGACCATTTCATCGGACATAGTTTCAGTTATTAGCAAAAATTGACTTTCATTTCTCTTTTATGTCAGCTAAGTCCAATTTAGTCTTACTTACCTCGTCTCTATTTAATCGCCTCTTTAGTCTAGCGGTCCGGGAACGGACTTGAATTCTCGAGGTCCCGGGGTCGGGCAATTAAAAAATTAGAAAATCACACATTTTCTAGTTTTTCAGTTTATTTATAAAAATAACTTTGTTCGGGATTGGAAATGTTCCCGGTTGGCAATAAGCTTGCTACCTATCACATTGTGGTACTTCGGCTAATCGTGTGCCCTGATAGTGCCTGTCTCTTTGGGTGTGAAGATACTAGTATCACCATGATTTCCCTAGGATCATAAAATCTAGACTTAGTAGTAATTGGAGCAACTCTGGGATCCTTTAAATAAAAAAAAAGTTTTTACAATCGAATCAGAATTGACGAAATATCGATTAACATTATGTAATAACATATAGGAATTTAACATATAATCTTAAACCTGCACTTCCAAGTAATAGCCACGAATATGCCTCCATAAAGATGGGTTACGTAGCAGTCAGCGACATGCCCTTAATTCGAGGAGATACAAGAGTGATTTTAGCGGAAAACACACAAACTTACTTCTTCTTGAGGTTGAATTGACTAAGTTTTGTCGGTCGCCCTTCGAAACATTAGCCAATTAGCTCTCGACTTCAGACAAGTTCATTTCGGCTCACAATGAGTATTTCCCTAGAATTGTTCAGATTTGATAAGGCTTTCGCAGCTTTGGCAAGGATTTCATTTGCATAATAATTAGTGTTACTACTACCTCTGTGGACAAAGAAAGATGTATTTTCACGCCCATGTCCCCGAAGAGGTAGATAGAGGCACAGCTAGCCGGAAACACTAAGTTCTTGAATGTGATAGATAGATGGCAAGCCTATCGCCAACTGTGCACATATCTAATCCCGAGCAAAGATTTTTTTGTAAGAAAATTAGCAAAACCAAATTTTCTATTTGTTGCTCGACCCGGGATTCGAGCCCTGGACCTCATGAAGTAAAGTTCAATACTTGGACCGCCAGACCACGGAGTCGAAAGAAAGATGTGTTAGAAGGTATGGTTGAAACATTAATTTTCATCAAAATTTTGAATGCGAAAATATTTCGTAAGAAAACTTAATAATTAATTAAAAGGCAAGTTTAATAATTACAACGTAGATTCTATATTGTAGTGAAAACTTTAGCTAAAGTTTCAGTTAACAATGGAAATTAAATTTATATTATTTCAGATTTTAAACCTTCGTAGCCTTTAATAGCTTTCAAGTTATTTCTTTTGTTTATTTTTAGCACCCGACGCAAAGCTAAGGGTGTTATAAGTTTGACGTGTTTGTACATATATCACATCATAACTAATTTAAAGGTTACTTACATCTTTGTAGTTATTCTGAAGCACATGAAAAAGAAGTATTGTAAGTTTAACCTGGGGGGTTACCATAAGCTCTTAAAACAGTACTATTTCAACAATACTAATTGTCAGTCGAGAAAGACAACCTTATGACGTACACCATAAAGTTGCTTATAAAGGCAGACATTTAGTAAGATGGAAATAATACTGCTATAAGCGTTCATGATAGGGCCTCTGGTGTGTGTGTGTGTATGTGTGTGTGAGTTAAAATTAACAGTTGAGACACTAACGAGTGCTGCTATAACTTATCTGATGATGGAGCTTAAAAAATATCCTGGAGTACAGTCATAATTTAAGCTAGTCTGATGATGGAGCTGATGACAGGAGACGTAACCATGGAGTGCAGTCCTGATTTTATCCGTATGGACTTTTTTCTGTGGCTTTATCTTAAATCTAAAGTTCACGTTAATAAACCGAACTCCCTGGTGCATTTGAAAGAAATGGCAACCATCACTGCGGCCACCTGCCAATCCTAGACCACATTTGGTCGAAACAGTTTTTAATAAATAAAGTCCCAAATCGTTTACTTTAATAATTAATAAAAATGTTTAGATACTGCTTCCTTTTTTATTCATCGATCCACTAAACATACAACTTCTATTAAGACACCTTATACTATGTAGTAATACTACACGATAACCGCGACACAATCTTTTTTAAACATCCACTCCATATTTAATAATACGTCAAATTAGAAAAAACTATAATTGCTTATTTCTTTTTTCTTTAGGTTTTGGCATTCACGTTAGTATTTTGCCATTAGTCAAGTTGAAATTTGCATCAAATTTACCGAAATCGGGATTCAATTATAATTAAGCATAAGTCATAAGTCGTCAATATGTCATATCAGGGTCCAGGGTAAAGCAGTGGCCTCTTTGCTCAAGCTCATGTAATGTGGCAATGGCTCATGTGGCAACCACGGAATACACGATGTCCTTATATCTTAATGATTATTTCATTCGTGCACTCTCTTTTTTACCAAATTGTACAAAATGCCACCAAAATTGACTAATTTCACGGAATATAAACACAAAATTCAATAGTTATGAAAAAACTTCGACCATTTTTTTTATCGATGGTGCCAAAACTCAAATACTTATTTTCATAAAAGATTCTAAATTCAAATTAAGAGACATTTTGCGGCCAGCATTTTAATTGAAAAGTTAACTATCCACGAATTTGGGTTTTTAAAAGAGATTTATTTTAATTAAATTATTTTTCGCAGCTAATCGCCGATATCGCATTTCAGTGTTAATTTCTGGAACACGTTATATTTGTATGCTCTTTTATCCAAAATATGATATTACACACGATGATAATATAATGTTCGGTTGGAACTTCGATCACCCATTGCGGTTATTGTTTGTTGGCTGGATAGAGGCGCAATTTACAATATTGACAGACAGATAAACCAAACAAAGCTGCAATTGAAAATCAAATATTAATGGTCAGTGATTTTGTTGAAGCGAGTGATTTAATAGTAAATTTGAAATTCCCATTAAATAATTTCTATTTGATTTTGCTGTTAGCGCTTAAAACGTTACTTAAAATGTTAATAAATTATAAAGTTCTGTCCGAAACTTTTGCGCTGAATAATTCTGTCGACTAATCGAAGGATTCAATCTAATTGCAACCGTGATTTGTATATAAGTGAATTAGCGGATTGGAAATGTTATAGGGTGTTCCATTTATTTATAACAAAAAAAATCATGAATGAAATAAGACGAAATCGCTAGAAGAATTTGAACTTATACTAAACCTTAAAAATTAACAATATCGACCTTTTAAAAAGCAAGCTAAAATAATCTAAAAATTAATATTAAAATAAGGTAATTTACAATGTGATTTTTATCTAAGTGAATTAGCGGATTGGAAATGTTACAGAGTGTTCCATTTAATTTTAGCTTACAGAAAAATGAAATAAATCATGAATGAAACAAAACAAAATTAACAACACCATTTAAACTTATACCACTTAGACCTGAAAAAATGAATGTTTAAATCAAACCTAAACTAAACCTTTCTGTGGTGCATTAACAGTCTATTTAAAAACATTTGTTGTGAATGGAAATTCTTTCGTTTTCCAGTAGCCTTCTGGAAAGATTATGAACAAATCTTCAGGGCAGAGACTTCGGGACACTTCGGGAGTGCCAGCATAAATGAAAACTTTAATAATATGAACGTTGTGCATTTTTGATATTTTGGAATGGTTAGGGAATAATTTTTCAAGAATTACTTTAATTATCAGTAATATGAAAGTACTATAATTATTTATGTGTTAGAATACTATGTTTATTTATTGCGCTATCATGCACAAACATGACAACACGAACATTCGCGCAAGCGCTCTTCGCCGTCTTATTCGCGCAAGCGCCCTGCGCCGTCTTACGAATGTTTGTCTTACGAATCAGGTCCCGTATCCTGGCGCGTGCTTAGAAGTTTTACCCGTTCCGAAAAAAGTGAGCAACGCCGCTAGAGAAGTTTTCACTCAAAAATATTATCAAATAAAATAAAAAAAAACATGAATAAATACTAAACCTAAACTAAATCTATTTGAAAAAACCAAATAGTATAGAATTATGAACGAATAATTTAGAATATGTGGGAAATGTCCTTTCAATGACTACCTCGCAGCCTTCGGGATAGGTCGTAGGTTAATTATTACTTGGTTACTTATGAAGGATATCTTATTCTTAAAAAGCTAAAATGTCACTAGCACTAACAGTCTTAGAGTCACTAACACAAATGAGGACCTCAATGGTATCTAAATACGGTGAAATCCTTTTATAAATTAACATTTTTTAATCCAGTTTATATTAAAAACTCACCAATGCCATCTTAAGTATGTCTTGGAAGTGTACTTTTCAAGCTTATTTGCTTCCAGTGTTATAAAAATATAATACAGTGAAAAGATTACATCTGAGAAAATTGACAAAACCACGCCGTTTTTTTATAAAAATATGATTCTTTTACCTCATATAATATCCCATCTTTTATAATAAGTTATTATATTTATTCAAAAAATACTTCAGTGACGGAAATAAGCTGATCTTATTACGCAGGAGCATTATGTTTCTCTAGGCGTGATTTTTGAATTCGAACAATACCACATCTTAATAAAATGTAATAAGATTTTTTTATATAGAAGAATGTAAGTATTGTTACCCCTTAAGTACCAAACTCGTAAAAGGTGAATAATGGATGCTGTCACTAACACCGTGACCGTGACTAGGTTCAAAGGTATTGTCAAAACATACCTGGTATCTATTCCTGCCACAATAACGTCAATTTTAAATAAATTAACGTCTTTCATGTTTCGGTTTTAGAAACGAGAGGTATAAGGATTCTTCCTAAGTTTTTTTGAGTTTGCAAAATGTTTGCAAAAAAAAAAACATTAGCCATAGTTTTAGATAAAATTATCCAAAAACCAGTAATTTAAAATCTTTGAATCTACATAAATCAACGTTACGTCGGAAAATGACACATTTCCCGATAAAACATAAAAAATGTGGCATCCACTTGACGTACATAAAATATTAGTAATTGAATGCCAAAAACCTTATATTTTATACAAAGGGTAATTAATGTAACTGAATGTTATTTATTTATAAAATAATCCTATGACTGTATATTTTCACCACCAACAAAAACTAACTCGATCGGAGTTTTCATAATGCCCTACACACACAAGCACTTCCACAAATTATTTTTTTAATGGGCAGATTTTTCTACAGAGTAAAGTGTTCTACAATGTCACAAAATTTCATTACATATTAAAATGACAGTTAAAATGGGAGTATTTGAGAATCTTGGAATCTAGAAGATAACTTAATTGTTAATGAAGTGAACATTTATATTACGTTATGGTCTAAGATCCGAACCTAGGCCATCCTATACTGAGCTGATACTAGAATGAAACCTGTTTTATAATAAATTTAATATACCAGAAAGTATAAGAATAATGGGTTGCCTTAAAAACCAGCACTAAACATATTTCTTATCTTTTTTATTAAATGTTGCAATGTTAAGATAATTCTTTTAACTAAAAGTATAAGACGTATATGACGTACGACTGTGCAAGAGTTAGGTTGCTAGGTATCAGAATCAGATAATATTATGTCAATGCTAGTTTATTTCACGGAATAGGATAATAGAAAAAAAATACATCAACATATGCGCAGTTTTATTGTAAACTAGTTGCGCCCCGCGGTTTCACCCGCGTAAGTCCCAATCCCGCGGGAACTCCGGGATAAAAAGTAGCCTATATGTTATTCTGGGTCTTCAGCTACCTACATACCAAATTTCATCGTAATCGGCTTTGTAGTTTTTGCGTGAAAGAGTAACAAACATCCATACATCCATACATCCAAACTTTCGCATTTATAATATTAATAGGATAAGTTCCCAAAAAATGGAATAGTTAAAATATGTTTAGAAAAACAATTAGAAATATTCTGTCTAGGATTTTTAAGACAATTTATTCTTTATTAATTAATTTCTAATACACCAAAATTATATTTCATTTTATTATCAGCTCGGAGTTGGCCGATGTAGGTTCGGTCTCATTCTATATTCATTTTCTAATAGACCAAAATTATATTTTATTCTATTATCAGCTAGATTTAGGCCGATGCAGGTTTGTATTTTCTACTATCAGACACCATTACATACATATCGCTATCAATTAATAAAGGAATAATGTAACAATATATTGTCATTGTTTCGTACTAGTAACGCACCCTTTACGATATCAGGAATCTAAATTGTTTCATTATTTATTCCTGTTGCCTCGTCGCGAATTCAAGTACTGTATATATAGGTATTTAGTTGGTTTGATAATAATTTATTCATGTCTGTTTGAGAATTTTGCTAATTTCCGATTTCTCATTTGTTAACGAAAACAACAATTTCTTATTATCAGAGAAAAAAATACTCTTAGAATATCTAATAATTTGGGACAGGATTTACAACTAAATTGTCAACCAAACATTTTTTTATTATAAAACTGACTTCACTATTTCGTACGGACTTAAGCAATCTTGATAATTTTAATGATATTATCAATCTTGATACTTAACAAGCACTACACCGGACTCTTCAAATCATTGATTAAATAACACAGTTCAAAATAACACTTGCACTTGTGATGTTTCACAAATATAATTTATTTAGCACGCACAGCCAGCCCATCCCTACTTCATACTGGTGGACAAATTTTTATTTTTACTCAGGGATAATGTCGTCTTTTAAAAGTAAAGATACATTTATGTTATTAGCTAATATAAGTGTAGATGATATACCGACCGCCTCCTATCGCCTCTGTAATCTAGCGGTCCGGTGATGGACTTGGCTTCATGAGGTCTCGGGCTCGATCCCGGGCAACTTAAAGATGTGTTTTTTTTGACGTTGGTCGGGGTTGGATATGCGCCCGGTTTTCGATAGGCTAGCCACCTATTACATTGTAAGTATCTTCACACTCATATCCGCGAAAAGATAGATAGATGCACTACCAGGGCTTCCACGACTAGCCGAAGTTACGAAGTCCTACAAAGGAATAGGTGGCAAACCAATCGCCGGCCGGGCACATGTCACAATCTAGACCACAGAGCCTGACACCAAGAGACCATTGTGGGACTTCGTGCGTTGGCTTAGTCGTGGGTTCTCTTGTTGTACTTCTACCAACCTCTTCAGGAATAAGGCGTGAAGATAATTTTCGATTTTTTGTTGCTTGTGTAACTGTATGAACTGTATGAATAAATAAATAAATATCCCTGGACAAGTCACACAGATTGAACAGATTGAATCTAACCCCAAAGAAAGCTTATATGCTTGTGTTATGGGTAAAATGTATAGAAATAACATTTCATACATGTAGATAATACACGAGGCGTTAACAAATTAATTTCAACGGAACATGCTCATTTTATAGAAACTTGATGCCCGTTTCGGTTCCATCACTTTCTGCGCACTTAGAGTAAACTTTTAGCTGAGAAGCGGCAAGTTAGCTTCGGAGCAGCAATTCCTTGCTAATTAACGAGTTGCAAGTAGCAACTCTGTATTGTAGCACATCTCGGTCGGTCGGCGAAATTAACTCAAAACTCACTTTAGCTAGCTGGAGCTTGCTTTGCAGTATTGTAGTGTTTTTAGTGTATGAAATGTTTTTAGTGTATAAAACATAGTCTCATTTTTTTTGGTCTGTGTGTCACATGTCGCGTGACGGTGACGTCAGCCGAGGCCAATATGGCGGCGTTTATAGTTAATAGTTATAGATCAAGTTTCACTTATACCGTGGTTTCATAAAACCACACAATCCTTTCTAAAACTTTTTAATAGATCTACACAAAAGCCGCCATTTTAATACCCAATGGAAAACACATAACTTAAAGCGAACAGATCAATTTCGATGCGATTGTTCATTTGAAAGCTGACCTAATTGAGATAGTACCTAGCTACATAACATAGTCTTTATAGAAGGTTATCAAAAATGTTAATCTTAGTTTTTTAAAAAAAATACTATAATTAAAACACGGCCTGTAAAATCCATATTATTGTATACTTTTCACTAGCATTCAGATTACTTGGTAGTTGTAAGCAGCTACTAGCCCGAGTTGATACTCTTCCACAAAGTTTGGTGTTATTATATCGTGGTTGAACGATTATTAATAAACTTACGTAGGCAAATTTTATTTTTGTATTACGTTTACAACACACTATTTTATTCTTCGATTCGGTGTCTGATGTTATACATGTCAATGTATGACATCAGGAAATCTGTCTACTTCTTTGCCTTCCAGAAAAAAGTAAAAAATGTTAATAATAAACGCTGATGACACTAAGCCAAGTCGGATAAAATTTCCTAGTCAAGTCTGACGCCGGACCGCTAGACCACAGAAGCGATTAGTTAGCAGACCAGTTGGTGTAAATTAATAGTTTAGCTTATTTCATTATTTCAGCAGTGCAGTCAGTCATAGACAGGAGGAAAAATGTCAATACACACTACGCAAACACAATAGTTCTTCCGATTGGTAACATCGCCTTACCAATTCCGTCGCTGTAGCACTACCAAGAAATATTGAAGTTTTCCATGACGTAGTGTAGCCGAAAGACAAGTGGCTTAAGATTTTTTATGATATTGGAAGTCGAATAAGCAGACGGATTTCCTAGTGGCGAGAAATTCGCGCCACGTTAAGACACCTAAGATGGTAATGGTGCGTTGCCAACCTGAGTCCGGGGTGTTAGGCCACGAGAAAAAGTAAGTTGACCATCTACCTTACTCTCCGGACCAGAACACGTCAACTGCAAGCGACGACTTTATGGTGGCAAGGCGTAAATGCCGCTACGAAGCTCTGCCAGATAGTAAATCCTGGCCATAAGAAACACATACCAGTGATAGTGATGATATTCATGATAAGATGATGATGATGTCTTTAATCATCAGGAGATCCATTTTTTATTCGCTATCTTGTAACTATAATTCTTAAATTAGTAGATTAACCAGTTTCTTGTTCAACGGCCGCGATATTTTAGCTATTATTACGCGATAACGACAGTTGGGTTTGTTTTCGCAATTGCGCTAGAACATTAATTACGAAGTTTAAATATTATACTCGAACTTCGAGATTTTAGTAACGTAGTCCCTTAAACGAAGTTTTAAAAGTCAGGCAAGTTAAATGAAATATTGATTGTAAAATATGGTATTACGAAGTTTACCGTCTGTTCACTTTATATAGCTTGATTTAAAGATAATATAGGGCGGAAAGGTCGTATTCATGAAGCTATTTTTTTATACAAGAGGAGACAAACAAGCAAGTGGATCACCTGATGGAAAGTGATCACCACCGCCTATGGACATCCACAATAACAGGAGTATCACAGATGCGTTGCTGACCTTTAAGGATTGAGTACGTTCTTTTCTTGAAGGTCCCTAAGTCATATTTTTTGGGAATACCGCCCTCGGTAACTAGTTCCTCAAAGGTGTTGTACGAGGCAAAAAATACCTTCGGAATAGACAGTTATAGATCGCCAGGCATCAAGATGATGGGCATGATACTTTAAACTCTGTCGCGATGACCGAAGGTGGAAATCAGCGGCTGGAATTAAACCAAACTGTACTACTATTAGAGGTTATACTCTTAACAACGATAAGATGGCATTTTCAAATACTGCTAACTCGCTCTCAGATAATGACATATATTTCGATTTGACTTTGTTGATTGATATCACTAGATTCTTAGAAAGAGAGCTCAGTATGTTAGAGCGAGACAGCAGTATTTAGAAATGACATCAAATCTTTGTAAGGAGAGTGACGTTAAATTAAATAGTAATATATATATAGCTTCATGGTCATATTACTAATAATACAACTTTGAACCCATAATTTTTTTGACTCACTGGTGAAAAGTGACAACTTCTCTCCAACTGCACCTGAATCTGTTAGGCAGAAAATAGCATAGCCATCGCGGCATTGAGAAAGAAAGTCTCAAATCACATATTTTGTAGCTTTCAGTTTAGCTTCGGCTAGCAATTACTTGTGATCTTAGACTAAGCTTACTGTTTTTGAGATGGAATATACTCTTTCGGCTTCTGGGATAAAAGTGACAACTTTCTGCCCGGTTCGCTAAACGAAGTCTCCACTTTCATGCACCGTCTGACAGAAAAATAGCGTACACGCCTAGAGTATTAAAAAATAAAACCTTATATCACATGTTTGTCAAGTACACGATCAGAGACTTTTCTTATTATTCTATTATTGAAATGTATTGTACTCGTATATTGTATTGTACTATTGTATTCACGTACGACTAATTTCACTAATTATGTCGGTCCAGATCCGGGACCATCTCCTTACCTGCTTGGTAGCTCGCGACATGCGGATCCGGTCCGGAGGATAGGGTGCCCTGTAGACTTCCACTTCAAACGCCTATTACCTCGTCTACAAAACAGCGATGCATTTATAACATTTATGTTGTCATATACATATATGAACAGGTCACAGTTACCATCAAGAGAGTCGTATGTTTGTTGAATATATTAGCATAAAACATAAATTGACGTACATCAGATACAAAAGTATCTTCACGCCCATATCTCCTAGACTAGCCGAATACACTAAGTACCACAATGCAATGGTGGCAATCCTATCGTCAACCGGGCACATACCCAATACCAAGCAATGACATTTTTAATCGAAATTTGAAAATACGTGTTTTCTAGTCATTAATGTTGCCCGAATTGGGGATCAAACCCGGGATTTTAAGAAGTCAAGTTTGAGTCAGACCGCTAGACCACAGAGGGGACATGCCAAAGTTACATTTTCTTTTTTCAAATAAAATTTTGGTGCATACACAACAATAATAATTTCAAGAGAGCAAAGAACTTTGCATTTAAACCGCTGGAATTTCATTTTAAAATAATGTTCTTTTTCAAATGTAACCACTTGCAAATTGATTGCTTGGAAAACAAATATATTAAGATGAAGGCAAATTGAATTTTGAAGGTCACGTACAATTTAGTTTCACTGCAGGGTTGATATTTATTTTTTAAGTATACAAGCAAGCATTTAGGGGTTTGTATTTTTATAACAGTGTTACACATAGTAGTAATAATACACACAGGCAATGACAATGAGTCAAAAGTAACAAAAATCCTTATAGTAAGGATAATAGTTTTCATCATGTATCTTAAATATTTGTGATTATGTGTATGTATTAAATAGACTTAAAAATATTTTGATGTATGCTTAAAAACTTTTATCTAAAAACCTCCGTATTTAAATTCACCGCTCGAAAGAGTTTGCGAGTGTTTTGATTTCAACTTCACAATATTTTTACATTTCGCGATCCGTTTCTAAATTTATCACGCAAGTATTTTAAAAGTCCATATCCTCAGAAAAGAGTGGAAAAGTTTTAAAATTCATTATTTTAATCAAGAAATGATGTATACTTTTCAAAACTGTCTATGGTTCGTTTGTTAGTCTTTTGTTGAAGATAGAGGTTTTATATTTAGAAACAATTTGTTAACTACATTTATACTTTCCACAATATGTTTTTTATTATTATATTTTAGCCAACCGGTTTCACTACCCAAGCATCATCAGGGTTATAACAACTCCATTTTCTATTTGTTTAAATCACTCAACCTTAACGTATTATGCAGATAATATGGAAAGTAGAAAAGTCCCTACAGATATTTGAAACCGAAATCGGATAATACCGTATTATATTTAGTTTTGCATAACTAACTATAATAAAACGTATTGTATGTTATTGCTGGTTTATGATAAATAAATATAGGGCCAACCTTCATCTTCGTAATCAAAATGAGTTTGTAGTTAATCACGTATCAAACAAATTAAGAACCCTCCCTCTTTTGGAGTCGGTCAAAAAGACGCTCTCTAAATTGCGTTATAAATCTGTTATAGTAAAATCGCCTCGGTGGTCTAGCATTCAGGCGTTGGACTTGACTTCTTGAGGTACCAGGTCAGATCCCCGTGTTGGGCAACTTAAAATCTAGAAAACGTGTTTTTTTTTTTTTAATAAAGAACACGTTGCCCGGGATTGGACACGTGCCCGGTCGGCGATAGGCTTGCCAGCATTGTGAGACTTAGTGTCTTCCGCTAGTCGTGGGTTCCCTGGTTATGCCTCTGCCCACCTCTTCCAGGATATGGGTTACTTTTTTAATAAAATAGCAAAATCCACATTTTAGTTAAATTTAGCTTACGAAATTGAGACTAAAGTCAACAAGATTCAATTTAATAAACTTATGAAAGCAAAGATTCACACAGAAGCGATCACTTAGCTTGAAATCGACTTCCGAAATTTGTTTCCAAATCCAGTTACACAAATGAATTGACTTCACAAACGGGGCGTGTTGCTAGGAGAAAATAATAATTTAAACGTAATGTGGTTCTTGAGTCAGAAAATTATGCTCCAGGGGTTTGGCAACAAAATAAACGAGCACATATTACTTTCTTAAAGATTTATAAAGTGTCGAATTACAAAATGTAGTCAATAAATATTGAGAGACCTGTTATTTATAGCATACTAGCGGCCCGCCCCGGCTTCGCACAGTAATAAAATATACTTATAAATGTTCCTCTTTAATCACTTTATCTATTAAAAAAACCGCATCAAATTCCGTTGCGTAGTTTTAAAGATTTAAGCATACAAAGGGACATAGGGAGTAGAGACAAAGGAAGCGACTTTGTTTTATGCTATATAGTGAAAAAGACAAAGAAGGTAAAGTATTTTTAATGCCAGGAATGCGTTTTGCCAGCCAGTAGTGGAGACTTCCAAATGACTTGGTAGATTTGGCTAGTGAAAAAAAGTGCCTTCACAAAAGGCAAAGGCACAACTAGGGCAGCCACGACTAGCCAAAGACACTAAGCCCCACAGTGTGATAGGTGCCAAGCCTATCGCCAACCGGGTACATATCCAATCGTGAGCAACGTTTTTTTTATTTGAAAATTGGAATCTTTTTGTTGCCTGACCCGGGATTCGAAACCAAAGCAGTCAAGGCCAACAACTGAACCGCTAGACCACAGAGGCTAGTTTCAGTTTTGAAACCTTTGTGGAAGTAGGTACAGGGAACGTTTTAAAGTTAACAAAATTAAAAGAAATATACTAGGAAACAAGGAAAATCATTTTAATTTTTCCCATATAAATTGAACGTGCGGGACGAAGTTCGCCAGGTCGACTAGTGTGTAAATAAACAAATACAATTCTGTTATCAGTTACTTCAAGTCTATTGTCAAGGGGGCCGTCCATTATGTTTTGAGTGAAGCTTTATATTTTATTGCAGATCGTTGAAAACTCCAAGTACCAAACTTTGGGAACAGTAATGTCCTCTGAAGGATTTGTGTGAACGTACAAAGGAGCCTCTTTGTGTAAATCAGACGTGATAAGCGTGAAAGTTTTGAAAAAGAAAAGCCTTCAAGTTATGAACTTGATTTTATCGAAAGCATTTACTAGTTCAGGGCTAGGATGCTCAACATAAATATATATTTCTTGACTAAGCAAGCTTTATCCATAAGTACTAAGAGATTTACTAAGTTACGAAAGAGATAACGTTAATTGCTATACCTAATTCAAATATTCGTTCTTTTAACTTGTATTTTATAACTTTATTGTATTTTCCAATAAAATAACATTCCCCGGGATTGGATATTATGTGTGCCCGGTTGGGGTTAGGCTTGCCACCTCTTACATTGTAGATTACATTCAGCTAGTCGTGGCTGCCCTGGTTTTTCCACTGCCCAAATATTTGGGGACATGGGCGTGAAGATATCTTTTTTTTATTTTAGTTTTGGAATTAAGATTTTAACAATATGGGTTGAAAACAATGCAAACGTGGATTGATGTATGACCCAGGGAAGACCTAGGATGACATTCTAAATCGCTGCGGTGTCAGAGGGTGATGTCAAGAGTCTCTGAAATCGAAGTATTTATGTAAAATGGGTATTGAAGACAGGCAGGTTAGAAGGGATAGTGACATTTTGAACTCTATACTCTCTGCTTATAAAGTCAGGGGGTTGCCGTAAAGATATGAATATACGTGCATAAATCACGATTGGTAGATGTGTCACAACAACATTTTCAACTTCTATTATTTACTAATGACATACATGTTGTTTTAAGATTAACAACGAATAAAACTTCAACTTAAAATGTTATTACCACGACGAGTCGTCTAGGTAACATTAATTGTAGCACCACAGTAATAGCGAAAAAAACCGACTTCAATAATTACTTACTTACCACATCGCGATTTAATATTTTGTTATTCGAAAGATACCTTATCACCTATATTTCTGAAATATCATAAAAATGGTTGAGAGATTAATTGCGAAACAAACTAATACAAAAACTAGCTGTTGCCCGCGTGGTTAATGGTCCCACAGAAACATTTTGTCTGGATAAACACTATCCAATGTGCTAATCCGGGTAACTTGGATATCTATGTGTGTGTCAAATTTTATAAAAATCGGTTTAGCAGATTTTGCGTGAAGAAGTAACGGACAAACAAACATGCAAACTTTCAAATTTATAATGTCAGTAGGATTAAAAACATACAGATAATTTGAAGTAAAAATGTGAATTATTAAGTTTGATTAAAAAAGCACTTGTTGGATCTTGGTTAAGTTTAAATGAGATCACCTCTGAATCTTAATCTACCTTCCGAAATTAATAAACCCCTTTCGTTATTTGCAGAGTGATCGCGTAACAAAAAAACTCACCGTCGAATCAATAATCTATGAGGGTTTAAAAAATTTAGTTAAAAATACTATTAACGATACTTTTTTAATACGAGGAGAATCTTTTGTGTGCGCTTATGCCAGATTTAACACACGATAAGACATATTTTTATTTTTTAAGAAATAAGAGGTAACCCATCTATTTTTTTATTTCCTTTTAAATTTGTAACCATTTATTCTTATGTTTAATTGTGAACAACAATCAAGCAAAGTAGTTAACAAACGTCCCAGTAAAATAAAGAATATCTATATTTAGTTAGACTAAAGATAAACACACCAAAGTTGTTTTATTTAACAATCCAGAATAAACGTTTTGTTGCAATACATTTATATCATTACTAGCCGAACCGTCGAATTGCGTATAGTTTGAACTTAATAGCATTAACAGTTTGTATAACTTAAAGCATTGTTTTTCCATTTTCCCTGCAATTTTCAGGTTTTTCTTTTCACAAGAACCTTCTCCTGTCAATAGCAAATATTGCAAAAAAATGAACAAATTTGGTCTATCCGTTTAGGCCGGTTTAGGGAATTAATTATTTATATGCGCTACCTAGATTGTTTTACACATATGGGCTTTATTCGGTGTTAAAATTGTATTTTATTTTTAATATAATTCGATCATAATGTGTTTTACCAGAAGTATTAATTTCTTCATTAATATTTTGTTGTTTAAACTAAAATAATCCCTTATAGGCTCCCTTTCATTTGGTATTGAATGTTGAATATTTTTATAATTTTAATTTTTAGGATAATTAAAATTTATGTTGGTATTATTGTAATCGTATTGCGAAATTTGTGACATGAAGTAACAGTGGTCACAATTTTAGGAAAAAAGGCATTTAATTTTTAAATATATAAGAAATAAGGTCATTCACTCGTGCTGATATAAG
>NJDD01001669.1:190472-216323 GCA_002245505.1 Calephelis nemesis | reverse complement strand
ACTCGCCCCGTGAGGCTGCGTGCGCGCATCCGATGGCCCTTTGTTCTCTTACGTACGACCGCGACATTGAACATTTTTATTGTTATAATTTAACGATGTTATTAAATATCTTACAAAGTATTTGTGTTTTTGTTTTGTGAACTTCGTTGTCTCTTGGGCATATTGATATTATACATATATGGGGCCACGACCATCACCCCCACAGACTAATGGCAAAATACTAACGTGAAGGCCAAAACCTAAAGAAAGAAAGTCTTTGATAGAACTGATGATTTGTCCGGAAATACATCATGTCCTGAGATCATGTCCCTGTTATCAATTAAAGCGTGTAGCTAAAAGCGTGTAGTTTATAATTCGTTAAAATATTTCACAATATTTTATGTTAGAACACATTAAAGATTTGAAAAGAAAGGAAAAGTTAAAATTCAATATGCAATTTTAAAAATCTTAATCGTGTTTGAGGTGGATAGATTTCCCAGGGTCAATGAAAATATACCTCGTCAAAAAGATTCCAGTAATGAAACACACTGGCACACGATCACAATGGCGAGAGTGAGGCTGAGGAGAATATCCGAGATTGATCTTCTGACTTTTCTTCCAGTCTTCCCAGTTACTTCTCTGGAGGTCCGACCGCGACTGCTATATCTAGAAATTCGGCCCCTGTAAATTATTAACACTGGCGAGCAAAATTCTGGAAGATTCCTTACCTCTCCTGCGGAACCATACCTACTTTATTTAATATTTTTTTAAATTAAAATGTACGTTCACACAATGCTTACTTATGTTAGGGCTTAACCTAGGTTTAGATACATACTTTTACACTACGCTATGCACATTTTACATTTTTCATTTTACATTTCATCATTTTACATTTTTTTCAATTATTAATGCAACGGGCGCGGTCACATGCAGATTATATTCGCAACTTAGGCTCTAACTACATTCCTAAGTTTCACATCACTAGGGTAAATAAAATTCACGAAATTTCTATGTTTTAATCTCACACAAAACTTATGTACCGGTTAATAAAACCTAAGTACTTGTACTATTGATTTTACCTTAAAACGTTGCTAATTTACTCAATTTATCATTACATATCAAATCAATAAAACCTATTCAAGAAATAAAATTCAAAGAAATATAAATAGTAAAAACATAGACATTAAAACACCATAAAAAACTGTAAAAACCTATTCAAATACATCGATTTACATATTAAACAACTCTATCGTACTTAAGTAAATATAATATAAGAACATAATCAGTTAACGAAACACGTTATACTTTTTAAATTATGCGCTTCGGTTATATTCGTCAAGCTTCGGAAATCCGAATGTATTTTAAACATATCTATATAGAGTTGTTTTTACGTAATTAATCATTTCGCTTAAATTTAAATTAGGTCAGTTAATTTAAAAATAAAAGTATGCTGTTTCTTGCCATACTAAATATACCTGAATTACCTGATACCAAAATGAAAATCCCAGATTCAAGAAAATCGAATCATGATAAATCGGTTGTACTAACTAAATAAGTTTCTGACACCAGTAATTAGATTTTTTTAAATTAATGTATAAATTAATCAGAATTTGATATGACTTTTATACCCGATATTTCAGACTCAATAATTACTGTCACTGCTGGAACCAATGTTTAAAATGAATCTATCCGAATGGTTACATCAAACACAGGGTCAAATTTCCGGTACTCATTCTCACACTTGATAGCATGATCACATACTTTCGTCCATGCGTCGAGTCCTATCATCTTTACTTTTTCTTATATAAATTCTTAACCGAGGCTCACATGCAGAAATAAGTGATACATTCACAAAGAAATTGTATTTTGTCGTGTATTTTCTTATTGTTATTAGCATCCATAACAAAGCTCACTATAGGTGCCACCGCTTTACCTAAGGCCTTAGTATGACCTAATATGACGACGAAAATGACTAACTAGAAAAATGCATATCGAATAAAAACAAATAAATAGATTCTAATAACCAAGGAATCTTAGTCTGTCGGAATAGGTCATTTCTATATTTATCAAATTTAATAAAAATGAAAATGATGTTTTTTGCCAGACTACTTTCTAATACTACTAATCTAAATTACTCGTACGAAGAAAATGACGATTTAAACAAATAGTCGATGGTTTTTTGTGAGCGTCCTCCATATAGAAGACTGGCCTGTACCAAATTTTCAGATATTAATGTTTGATTGATAGTCTAATCCTACATTTATCAGCGGAAATCAAACACAATAACAATTTTATGTTTTAATTTCGATTTTTAATGGCAATTTGTCAAACAATTTTAAGTCCGCTAACAAATGTTAACTTTTTTAATATCGCTAATTATGACAAAAATACATTACTGCTAGCTGTCATAATTGACGTTATGGTACGAATTGAATGAATGACACGTCACAAAAGTGCCATCTAACAGCATAGTTAAAGTCACAGTCTCTTGTTAAAGAGTATTTATATTCTTTGGTCTAACAGGTATTGTAAAACTATCCTAGAACATGATTGTTTAGAGACGTCATAGTACGAAAAGTCGATGTAGTATTAAAACATTCCTGTTTTAAGGGCTTATGGTAGGCCCCCCACAAATAATCATGGTTGCTGTTTATAGTGCCTATTCTATAATATATATGACATTTTGAACATTGTTTTCAAGACTTGTAAATTAAATACACCCATTTTTAAACTTAGTAAAAAAATGTAATATTAGTAAATAAAACGTGAATGCCAAAACCCAAAAGAAGAAGAAGAATTTTATTAATAATGGCAATAATGAATTTGTTGATGACGGGGAATTCTAAGAATTACGTCTACATTTTCAGTACCTACCTATATCCAACAAATACGTAATATTTAATAATACTTTGCTTTATCTACCACACCTTTACATATCAAGCGTATTTATCTGTGCACGTGCTTCATATCGACTTTGAAATAAGGAATAATTTCTTGAATCCTTCATCTATTATCAAAAAAGGGCCATTTGTAAGTAGGTAAGTATCTTATATAATTTGATGAACTCATTTTTACTTTCCAAGTGAAAAGTGACCAAGTGTATCTTGAGTCCTCAGCTTAAGTCCCTGCTGATTAAATAGGTGTATGTACTAACTATGTGGTTAACATTTGCAATTACTATGCGATTCTGTCAAAATCGTTAGCAAAATCGCTTACTGATTGTGAGCCCGTTTAAGGTTAAACCTTCGCGCAGAGCTGAAAATAGCCAAATACCTAGGTACTAAGTACCAGGTACTCAAATGTTTGAGACCCATGATAAATTAAAAGTCCTTTAAAAAGTCAAGGTCTAAGTTATTTTTCATATTTATAAGATATTTTTTGTTAGTTTACCAAATTACATGTAGATTGTAGAGGTAATTCGTGTCCTAAACAAATAATTCAAGTTAGACTCAAAGAAAGACGTATGTACCTACTAAGATATGGTTTGGCGGCGAAAAAGACTTCTTGCTACTTAGATGCTACTTTACTGCCTACAAAGTTTTTTTCAAATCTATTAGGTGCCCACCTATTTACCTGTCAATAACTCCCTAAGGTTAAAATTTATTTTCAGTTTTCTTAAAGTTAATGTTTCGCAGTAACTCTCCCTTAGTAGTGCCACCGCCTCACCTATTTCTGCCCACATAATGTGGTGTTATTGATGTGTGCGATATTTACAATATTTATTTTTACCTATGTTATGTGTTCCATGACACAGGTATGTTCTATTCTTGTTATAATATTATTTGTACTGATTATGTATTGGTAATATTTTTAATTTCAGATTAGAAATGAGGATACGGGGGTTTACTAAAACAATAAATAAACACTTGCAAAAGTGTACTTTGAAAAATAGCACAGTTGTAATTGATGGACACAATTATTTCCACGATTTATACAAAGATAGCAATATACCTTCTATTTGGGGGCCTGAAAGTAATAAATTTGCAAATTATTTAACAACACACCTCAAGAAGTATGAAGAAGCTAACATAAAATGTTACTTTGTTTTTTATGGGGGCAATGAAAACCTTGATCTTAAAGAACTATGTATCGAACATAGGGGAATTGATTATAAAATAGAACCAAGATTTATGAAACATATTTATATGGAAGTTTTGGACAAACTGGGTTTTCATTATGTTGTATCTGAAAAACAATTCAAGTCTGAATGTATTGCTTTGGCCCAGGAACTGTCATGTCCAATAATAAGTTACGATATTGAGTTTTGCTTCTCTGGTGTAGACTATATACCCTACAAGTATTATAAAGATATACGTTTAATTGCTTACAATGAAAAATCGCACAGTTTAGACTGTAAATTATTTAGACTCAATGATTTTTTAAAGGCACGTCGTATGTCAAAAGAAATGTTGTCCATATTTATTATTTTGACTAATGAAAAGGGGTTGAATACAGATATGTTTTCAAATTTTTTCCAAGACCTTAATATTTCTTTCATGGATTTCTCAAGAAATGAGTTGCTGCTTTCATGGCTTTCTAGCAATACTGCTGCAAGTGTTACCAAGGCAATTTTTAAACACCTTACAACACAAAACCAATGTGAGTTTTTGAATGCTAAGCAATCAATTTTGAATAATATGGATTGTATAATGAAACCGGGGATTCCTTCACTCTATTTGATTAACAATAAAAAACTGAACATAACTGAAATGGACCCACTTTGGTTTGAAAAGGGTGTTGCATTAAACCATATTCCTAGAGTGTTTATAGATATTTATAGGTTTCAAGCAGCAGCAATCTCTTTAAATTCAAACAGCAAAATATGTCATCCGGAAGATAATCCAGATTCTAAAATATCTCTGTACATATGTTTAGATATTATAAAATATGCATTTGATTTACTAACAAACTTCTGTGGTGCATCAATTCATTTAAAATTTAACAATTGTTGCAAAATTAATGGTAATAAAGATATTGTTATTAGTAATTCAATTTCGAAACCAAAATATTTTGCCAATACTTGTGTGTTTGAAAGTGGTTGGAAGAATATCAAGAAATTTCAATTGTTTCACCATTTTCTATTGAAGACATTACCAGGTTTTGATTTTAGTATTTTGAACAAGGCACCAGAAAGTGCACAGCTGTTGATTATTGCATTAGTTTATTTCATGTGTAAGAACTCAAAGAACTCAATCAATATTGACTTTGAGGTATCTGGTATTATGTTATCATATATTATGTTAAGATTTGTATCACCACCCAAAGGAAAATGGACACTTATACCTGATCAAGATTGTACAGTTGCTAGATCTGCTTTGAATAAGTATATTTCAGGTATAAAAGGAAGTCATTTAGAAAATGGACTTTGTTTTTGTTTCTACGAATTTCAAGATTGCTTAGATCAGTTAAATAATTTGAACAAATTATGTGGAAAACCTTTTGTGCCTACAATTTACAGCCTTACATATAACGCTACTTTTGTTTACAATTGTACAGCAAAAAAGTTGTCAAAATTTAAAATAACAGAAATACTGTCAAAGGCTCCTACAGTATTAGAATTGTACTTTGATTTGATGCAAATTTATGAAGAAATCTTAAATAGCATAAGCTGTAAATAAGTGGCCTAATTATTCAAAAATTTAATTAATAAAAAAATATTGCTTGAATTTAGTTTAGTTAGGTGCATCTAGGGTTACCATATAGAAATTTAAAAAATCCTGAGAAATTGGTCCAAATCCAATGAAAAATCCTGAGCTTTTGTCGCGACCGTTAAAAATAATCATGTTAGAAAAAAAAACTCAATTTTCGTTTTTGCACTGCACGCCACACACACACAACGCACTCCCACTTCGCACGGGGTGGCGCGGTGCACTCAGCTTATTCACCCCTCTCACTCCCACGCACGTAGCAACCGCACCTCTCCTCTCCTACCCCATAACCCCTAATATAACCATTTTAATTAATAACCAAAAAGTCCTGAGATTTGCCCAAATTTTCGAAATCCGATCGGATTCCTGAGAAACACCTCCAAATCCTGAGATCAGAGAACATGGTAACACTAGATGCATCAATACTCAATAGGGATGTATGCACCAGTGCGGTTTCCGATTCATCTTGCGTGTGTATAATTATTATTAACGTCAGTAACGAAACTGGCGATTTTTAGATAGCAATATGTGAAAGAGACATCATATCCTGAATTTGTTTACCTATTAATTCAAAAAAAGTTCAGTCATCAAAAATCAAGGGTTCAAAAATGCGACGCAACGATTAGAAATAAGGTATTTACGTTAGGTTATGTAATCTTCGCTTGACAGATAATATTAAGATTTACCTATGTAATATTATTATATATAATATAAAAAATGATTTATATAAATTAAGATAAGTTATTTAGGTATATTATAGTTGTGTAAGGTAAGGGTCAATTCATGCTAGAGCGAAGGGCGAAGTGCATTTTAAAGCGTGATCTTTAGCATGTCAAATTCCATTATATTTCTTCTAAGATAAAAAAAGCTCGCGAATTCGTACTCATTTAAATTCGTGCGTCGAAGCTCAATCGACGCAGATTGGTGCCGCCACGTGAAGGTCCAAATGAATTCTCTAACTCTCTACTAAGTAGGTAGAGATCGCGCCTAACGGTTTCGTCGTTTCTTCCCCTGACTGGCTAGGTTTGGAAACGGTGGTAGTAAAGGCATATAGGTAATAAGCCTGGTTGCCGGGGAGTTTGTTTTGCCATTTCTTCTGGCTTGGGTTTTAAACGGTGGTAGATAGTGTATAGTAGATATGATTAAAATTGATCTACCTTTAAAATAATTTGTAATAAACTAGCTGTTACCCGCGGCTTCGCTCGCGTAGTCTACTAATTTGATATTTAGCTCTCCAACACTGCTCGTTAAAAATTTTAAAATAAAATGTAGCCTATATCGCTATCCAAAGTTTCATCTATTTTTTTTTTTGTAAATATTAAAATCAATTCAGCAATTTTGCCGTCAAAACTGAACATACACTTTCTCTTTTCTAATTTCACCTCCGATGAATAGTAGGATTACGTTATTGGGCGTGTTCGGCCGAATTAAGTACTTACTAAACTTAGTAAGCCAGTAAGCATAAAAAAATTAAAGTCTTACAAGCTGACTGTAGCGCTCTTCGGCGAGGACAGACTTACTGGCTTGACATAACACAAAACACCGGTTTATGTCATATCCCGTACATAAACAATAAGCAAAATGGCGTCGTATATTAAGCCATACTTACTGCGTTAGCACTTATTTTGTGTCCCGGCCGAAAATTTTGTAAGCATAGTAAGTGACTTACTAAAATTAGTAAGTACTTACTTCGGCCGAACACGCCCATTGTGTTTACAGTTTTATCTGCACTTCGGGAAATCCTGTGAAATTAAACTGTATAGCAAGTTATGGAAACCTCTAACAGATTTTTTTTTGAAATTTTAGAAATATACGTATCGTCTCTGTGGTCTAACCGTCCGTCTTCGGAATTACTTCTTGAGATCTTGGGTTCTATTTCCGGTCCGGGCAACAAAAAAAAAACAAATAAAAATTTACTGTTTACTTTTAAAGGTTTTTTACTTTACGCAAAGAGGTTTACTGGTTTAAGCGTGGAAGCGTAACAGATAGACAGACAGAGTTACTCTCGCATTTATATTATTAGTAGAGAAGTAGGGATTTTTAACCAATTTTGCTACTATGTAAATATATCATAATTTCTTTGTGTGTTATTCGTTAATGATAAATTCATTGTTATGGACTTATGGTAAAAATTACTGTTAAATATTTTCCTACGCAAATTGTGCCACCCCCGTTCACCCTCATAGGGGTTGATTTTCAAAAAATGCTTAAATATGTATCTCATAATTTGTAGCATTGCAGAGCATTATTTCAGTGTCACGCAAAATATTTCAATAGAAAATAAATTTCCCATACAAACTTGGATACCAACTTTAACCCCCAATGGGGGTTAATTTCGAAAAATCCTGAAATACGTGTTTCATCATTTGTACTAAAAAGCATTAATTCAAAGTTGCATGCAAAAATGTGCAATAAAAATATTTTTCTCATACATACTTTGCCACCCCTTTTAACCCATTTAGGGGTTGAATTTCCAAAAAATAATATACCTATGTCCTTCTCATGAATGCTAATACTAACTATCTACACATCAAATTTCAGCAAAATCGGTTGGGTGGTTTAGGCGTGAAAAGGTAACAGACAGACAGACAGACAGACAGAGTTACTTTCGCATACAAAATTTTATAATATAAGTGTGGATTATTAAATTACGAACGTAAATACAATTTAGATAAAAAATGTCGCGCTGAAAAGCACGTTTTTATTAAGTTTGTTATTTACCTCGCTAGGGAGCTCCGATAAATGCAATGCACGCATTTCTGCGATCGCTGTAAATTACAGTCCTATGAAAAAGGCGCGTGCTTCGTCGCGCACGCATCGCGGCCAGCCGGTACCGCCGCAACCTCTATGTCCCTATATTTTAAACCTGTAATATCTCCGAAACTATTCGTTTAATTTACATACTGTAAAGGGCTATATTGTTCTATATTAAATGTTAAACTTATTTAAGATACTTCATTAGATAAGGATTAATGTTGTATTGCTTTAAATCGCTTCGTAAATGAGCCATTATTTTTCGTAAAAAGTAAAGGATAAAAATTGGTTATTGTAAGTTATCGCGAACTTTTTTGTAGACCTTTTTAGGGTAAACAATACTTAGTACATTATTTTGATCTATCTCGTAGAGTTCAGCCAGCGTTTGCAATGCACGCGCAAAAAAATATGTTTATTTACGACTTCGCATTAGAAATCTTGAAATTATCAGTAGTTCTCTAATATATGAAGCATGTTATTATACATAAAAACCTTCTTCTTGAATCACTCTACCTATTGAAAAAAACCGCATCAAAATCCGTTGCGTAGTTTTAAAGATATAAGCATACATACATACAGACAGACGCGGAAAGCGACTTTGCTTTATTCTATGCATAAATTATGAAACTTATCAAACACAAATAAATTAATAAAATATCTAATTAAAACATAAATAAGTGCTGTGAGTTAAATGTTAAAATGTATATAAATATTTAATTTTTCTAAATTTAATTAAATATTTGCACTTCACTATGTCGTAGAATATCTTTGTAACAACTTTTTGACACACATATTCCGCAAATAAATAATTTTCATTTTCATTAATTTTAGTCCATTTTAAAATAAGAACGCGCAGTGGTACAAAATACAAATGGTACAATCAGTCATAAATTACATCGTGTCAAAAGTAAATGACGTTGCTCAGTCTTAACTGTAAGTTTGTTTGTTGAAATTAAATATATATATATATGCGGGATATTATGTGTTATAAAGTAATTACAAAATATGTTATTACCTGTTGCAACATATTCTACCACATTGTGGTGTGCTTCATATTTAATTATTATATAATTATACTAATAATTTATACAACTTAATAATTTAATAAGAACATTTTAAATATAATTAAATTTTATCCTATTTGTAATAAACAACCACCGTTCCTAGTCAGGAGAAAAAAAGCCAAAAAAAAATTTAATGCAGATTACGTTGATAGGTACATATTAGTTTTATAGTAGGTACAATAAACTGAAATATATGAAAAAAAAAAACAATTTCCCTAAGTCTCTATGGATATAAACCTGTCAAAAACAAAACACTTAACAAAACAAATACGAAATGTGAGTGACTGAACTTTACTACTAAAACTAGCAAGTGTGAACTCGTCGACAAGCTGTTTGCGCCCAGCTAGTTGCTCTTTCGATTTTTGTTTATATTAATTTAATGCGAAATATTTCACACTAGATATTTATCTTATTTGACTAAATGCACTAATTTTTGTTAACACCCAAACATCTCAAGGTCAAGGTTGAGTTGAGACAGTAATTTGTCGTTAGAACGCCGTTTTTTGTTTTTAATTCATATTATTTAAAAACGCATGTATGTATGCTTTTGATTTTTTTTTATAGTAAATAATGTATATTATACACGTTAAGAAGAACCGAATACAGTTTTCGGTTACCTTATATATTTTCTCATTTAGGCGCTACGACTTTTATTTTGATTTTTGGAAAAACCACGACTACTTGAAAACTATAAATATTTTTTTAAATCTAATTTTGTCACAATTACGCACAAACTAAGAGCTATTTGTGCGTGTTTATTCCACATGCGCACATACATATAATAGTCTTTGAGATACACGATTTTGCAAAGCGTTACGCAGCAGGAAACGCAATATCTCGAAAACCTGAAGCCGCACAAATTTTATTTTTGGCTCACAAATTTGCACAAATAGTAAGCTCTCAGCTCATACACAATTTTTTACTCTCCGATAATTAGTTTAGATTTTTCTTACTGGGGTAACGTTTCCCCAGCAAGAAGTGTTTTTTGCGTTTATTTCCAAAATGAGAACATAAACAAATTTTTTATTCGGCGCACATTTACAGCACATCGAACGCTAATTGTTTGTCCCACTCATATCAGTCTGGGTGCTACTTTCTTGATGGGGTAACGCACACGAATTTGCTGTGTGTGAATTGACCCTAACAATTAAAAAAAGTGGTTGCCTGTAAAGTCGGTTTTACGGGCGAAGATTTTACGTGATAACGTCTTTTTCTCGGTAGAATATGTGGGAGAGAGACGCAAGGCGGCGGGCCTCTCTCTCGTTCGGTGACTCATCGTAACAGACGTGAGCGGACGTTACCCTTTTTCAAGAGTGACTCCGAGCAACAACCTAATTTAAGACGTTGTCACGTCAATAAATTACTATGCTAATGTTAGTCGAAAAAGATATTTTATTAATGAATTGTAAATTTTATTTTAACAAGAAACAATAAAAGATATATATTAATATAACATTTGTTTATTACTTCCAAACAATACATTTGATGGTAATTACAACATGCACGTTGGAATATGTCGTTAAAGCCTAAAAATAACAATTTATACACTAAATACATTACAAATTATGCGATTGTTTAATTAGAACTATGTTGTTATACAATTGATTGCAATTCATATATTATTATTTAATAGCAAGCTTAATAGGTACAATGAAATCAAATTTGTCAGTTATGAAATTATATTTAAAACATTATAATCTTTGCACTTTTAAAACTTTTGTTGCTAGCTCACGCTTTCTTCGTCTTAATAATGTAATTTTTTTAATAGTATTTATTATAAAATGTTTTTTTTTAAAGAAACGTATTAAAACATTTAAGCAGTTCTAAGCAAGTCCCAGAAACATTAATTTAAGAAGGGTGGATAAAACATTGAGTAAAATTATTTTATACAATGACAGTTTCATGTGAATTTTACACATTTCATGACTGTTATGGTACAATAAGTTTATTTTTACATCTTTAATCCTAAAATGGTTGTGATTCTGTTGACGTAAACGAAACCACTTAAATTCATATCTCAACCTGATTTAAACAATCTAAACCAAATGGGAAGGGTTTTTATATCTTACCATCGTTATAGTTTTTAAAAAGGAACAGAAAATAGTTTCAACTTTAATGTTAGTCTAGTTCATGCCATCAGAAAAACTGCCATTAAAATTATTTAATAAGAATTAATCAGATTTCTGTCATCTATAAGTATATCTATAACATATTTACCTACCTGCTTATTGACTAGTTAATTTTAAAATTAACAGGTAAGTAATATAACTAATGTAATATATACCAAGTGTAATCTACTGATATAAATTCTATTTTAATATACAGACATAAATACAAAATATATTCTGTACATCAGTTTGTGTAAATCTCATTCGTAACTGTACATTTTCACATACTTAATTACCGTTATAGTAACAGGGAATGTACCTACCTCGATAATCTCAAACAATTGAGTAAAAATTTCGGCCATGGCATACACAATTTCAGTACGAAAAATTACAGCAGTATGGAGTTAGGTCCACTTGTATGAATTTGTTCGAATTTTTGTCGAACCTGATTTCCGTGATATCTGTTTAGTAGTCAAAAGGGAAACTAAACAGGTATTTTGCGAAACGTCAGTTTCTGAAGCGTGAGCACTCTAACTGAAATCCCCACAACATTTTTTTTACCATCCCTATTTTCTAGGTAAAATTGTCAACCAGAAATACAATAAGAGTCACATTACCGACGCTGTGTTGTTTACTGAACAGGGACTGTACGGGCTTTGACCGTACATTAATCATAATATGCTTAAGCGTAACGCAGCTTCAGCAGTTCGGTGTCGCGGCCGCTGAGTTCGTATCAGACCTCCGTGTCGTGTGTTCTAATCAAACCAATATCATAATCAAGATCAAATGATATTAATCGTTCGCGTCGTTCGTCTAGCCTCTATCATAATCAATCAGGACTAATTAATCAAATATCATATAATAATTTTATTATAGTTTTAAGATAAGTTAATAATCAGTGAGTCATAAGTGTTTGTATCATAGAACTTTATACTAAATAAATAAATGGTCCTTCGAGCCGGATATTAATTATCCTAGAATACGTGAAATAACATCCGTTATGGCTCTTCGAGCATTAACTATCTTTGGATTTCATCAAACGGTGAACAAATCCCTGGAAAAGTGAACTAGTGTATCTCAAGCGTTGCTGCATACCTACTACCGAATTAGGAATAACCTGCTGAAGTCTCTACCAGGGCCTTTACCATGAGTTGGTATAGATTATGTTCTTTAAGTTACATGTCGAAATCTACGATGTTTGTGGTCTAAAAATGTGTTTCCCTTAGTTACCAATAGAGGCGCTGTTTAAAGTTTCCATACAAATAATTTACAGAGACGGTAGCGAGTATAGTAAACTTAACAAGCCGTAGACTCATGGCTAGGGCCCAGATATATTTTCGTCATAATATAGCACAAAAAAAAACAACAAAATCAACGAATGAATTGCGGTACGGCATTAATTATAGACACACAAAACATATGAAGCTGCGTTTCATCTGTTGAAGCTGCACAAAGATATTTTAACAATTTAATCTTTTGGTTAAAAACATTTTTAAAGCTACCAGTTTAAAAACATTTAGGCATATTCCCTATTACGTCTATCCTAACACATAAATATATAGAAAGATCACTTAAAAGCACCGTATACGACAACAAAGGTATAATACCGAAAAATATTTTATATGCCTAAATCTAAAAAAGGCAATCATGGACGGATACAGATAATATGCTCCTGGGCAGACGAAATTTTTGAAGTTTTTCAAGATATGTATTTTTAATAAAATATTTTTCAAATCGTCTAGTCGAAACTTGGATTTGAGCAAAAATGTATTCAACAATACCTAATTGACAAATGTATTATGATATCATCGGACTTTAGATACCGGATCAAGATTTCTAATAGAATCTTTTGTAATACATACAACGAAAGAAAACAATTTATGAATAGAACAACTTCGATCGAATTGAGGAACTCGATGATTAGTTTCAACTCGACGATTTGAAACCGTGAAATCTTCGAACTAGAGTACACCTGATTTCGCTAAAATTGGTCAAAGTTCTATAATAAGTTATATTTTGATATTTATAACTTTAGGTTTGTGTCAAGCTTAAAAACCGATCAATGACAGATAAAATGGATCCCCGACAATTCTAAAAAAGTTAAAGTGAAAAAAATTTTAGGTTACAATAACCATGTTGTAATGGAGATTCAAATTTTCTTGGTAGGTGGTGCGGGCTAGCAGGCGCAGGTTAGGTGGCGAGGCGGCGCTGGCCGCGGTAGGTGCCGGAGAGGGCGAGCAGTCGGTAGCGCTGGCGCAGGTTGCGGGCGCGCACGTGCGCGGACGCGATCTCTACGGTGTACGCGCCGGGGAACCAACCCGACTCGCCGTCGCGTGTGCGCTCGCCGTAGTACCAACCTGCATGATACAAACTTATCTTAAGATCTTCTTACCAGATTTTACAACTTATCGTCGGTACTTGCTGAAATTACGTCGTTTTTTATTTTGTATAATGTCATTGGTCAGCTACCAAGCACTCAGGTCTCCTGATGGTAAGAGACAACCGTGGCCAATAGACACCATAGATGTTACAGGTGCGTCGCTACCTTGTGGCAAGGACACTTTGTAACTAACACAGCCCATAGTTTTCCACATTACAATAGTTTTAATAGTAGGTATTTCAATAGTATTTTTTGCAATAGTAAACAATAACATTTTATCAATGAAAGAATGTTCAATTAAATCACGCCTGATACCTTTTGGGAATCCATTATACAAGATGTAAAATAAGCTTAACCTAAATAAGATAATAAATTTATTGCAGTTATTTAATGTAAACCGCATCTATCATGGGGAATGCTCTGAGGAGCTGTTTGGTTTGATTCCAGCTGCTGATATCCACCTTCGGACATCGAGTCGGAACTTAAAGTATCATGCCCATCATCTTGATGCGAGGCGATCCACAATTGTGCGATTCGGAAGACATTTCTTACCTCGCACAACACCTTTGTGGAATCAGTTACCAAGGGCGGTATTCCCAAATGATCATGACTTTGAAACCTTCCTCTTTGCTTAAAGGTCGGCAACACATCAGTGGTACTTCTAGTGTTGCGGATCTCCGTGGGCGGCGGTGATCACTTTCCATCAGGTGACCCACTTGCTCGTTTGCCTCCTCTTGTATAAAAAAAAAGTTGTGGCGGGAAATCTTACGAGTAATTCTAGATGTCAAGCCGGACAAACGTTCCTAGCACCTATTACCGCGACCAGTAGGGTTACCCTTGAACATCGATTCATGCAATATTGGAAATTGGCATCGAGTACGTCATTTTAGGTACCCTTAAACAGAATATTGGTGAATTACTAACATTTAGATAACAGTAAATAATAAATAATTTTATCGGATTCATTGATATTAAATGTAACTGAATATTAATTATCCGCTATTACTGTGCTCAAAAGTACCAAAAGTGACATTTATATATATATATTTATATACTCGTATATATCCAATTTCCAATTCGCATGATATCGAGATGCAAGATGCCATGAATAGAGTTCGAGCTCGGCAAAAAAATCCAACTTCTCACGTCCTTCGCCAACCTTTTCATAAACTTGTCATAACTTGCATTCAGCGTAGGTACGTTTCGCCTCGACACCGAGGTCTGCGGGGGGTCCGCAGGAAATCAACCTTATCGTACAAACGACGTAATACAAATGATTTTTCCAAGCTTGCCAGCTTGGACTGCCGTCTTCGTTTATCTCTGTAAAGTGCTAGGAAGAGGGTTTCGGGACGGTTGCCCTTTTAGCATAATGTCTTTCCCTAGTGTTTGGGATTAGTTCTTCGCTTTTAATAATTTTTTCTACATTTGACACGAATGGTGTAATGGAAGGTAGGCCTTGCGTCCCTAAAATCTTTACGCCCCCTCGGGTGATAGGCGTTACTGGATGAAATGCCAAAGGGAGGCCTAGCATATGCGATCAGCGACGAAAGAGGCGACTAGAAAGGAGGGAAGGATCGGGCGTAATTTTACAGCCAGGTCTCGGTGTATGACTTCATGAGTGCTATGGGGCTATAATCTTAATTTAGTGCAGGTCGAATCGGTTATTGCGCTCGAACATGATCGTTGACGTTCTTGCGACGAAGTCCTTTAGGATTTCTTTTTTTAGGTCTTTTCTCTTCTCTTCCTGAGCGCAATTTTTCACGCTTTCTGAAGGTTCTTTTTTAGCGTGGGCGCGGTGTATGTAAGACGGATCGTTTGTATATTTTCTAGACCGGAAGTTTGTTTTAAAAAGAAACCTGGAGGAGAGGATTGTTTTGAGGACTTTGTCCTTAAGAGCTAGAGCACTGTTGAAGCAGGAGGAGCTTTGTTCTTCCCGCGTCTGAGGAGTAGTGCCTGAGTTTTATAATATTAATTGTTAAGCGGCATCTAGATAGTTGGGTTGGGAAAAAATCCAGTGTGCGTTAAAATTTTTGGATGACATGTAGCGCTGACATTGATGTGGGGATGTACGCTGCTTCGTCAGCGTATAACGATTGCGTGCATCTGACCGGAAGGTCTGTAGCTGCGTTTGCGGCTTTAAATAATATGAGGCAGTTTTCAAATGTGAGAGTTGGCTGGGTGTTCTCAATTTCATTTCCTCGGTGAACTTGGTGCAATTAATTATTTTGCACGAAGCAAGTGTTGAAATATTGTTTAGCCAGTAACGGAAGATGTACGGAGCCCATGTTGAATTATTACCAACACTGGGATTTAACGTAGGTCTTTGTAGACTACTAGGTATAGGTCGATGTCGTCGGGAGTGTGGGCCGAGTTGAAAGGGAAATAATATGTGGGCACATCTGGGCTACTGACTATGTAATTATTGTGCGGTAGTGCTGCTTGCTATTCCAATCACCGGCTTAAATATAGCATAATCCGGATCGCGTAATCTTCCCTTGGAGGTCGGGTAAATGGCGTAAGCGCGTAAAGTGTTGCCGGCGAACAAAGCTTGTATGGAATTTATCTACAGTCGAGGCAGGTCTTGGGTGACGATTCATAAGTGTAGTAAAACTGCTAGACGCGGTACGTGCAAATCTCCGAGTACTCGTCTTGTCTCTAACAGTGGTAGTTTGGCATGCGTATTTTGTCTGCTGGGCTGAGAAGTGTGTCGCAAAGTAGGACGAGGTCACGAGGAACAGAAATATAGGATCAGGCGACGCACCACGAGAACACAAAAAATTAGTTTAGATCGACTATTGCCAGCTTAATGAAGTATCCAAAAAGGACAGCTATCAACCTGTTACCTCGAAATTCGAATGGATTCGATGAAATTTCGAAAATTCGAAATGAATTGAAATTGAATTGTATTGATCTCTCTGCCTTAGATTTAAAATCTGAGTATTATCAGGTCAACGAGACCTTTCTCCATGGAACAACTATTATGACAGCTTAGAGCAACGCCATCGCGAGATACTTTGATATGTGAAAGCAGATTGAGTCCAGCCAGTGGATGAAAACAGATACGACCGCAATGACAATTATTGCGATGCATTTTAAGATGGATCTCTTCTTTTTCTACATAAGCCGGTTTGGAAGACAGGCAAATCATGCTAGGACAGACTATAAAAGCGGTCACTCTGATCAATGATATGACCTATAGAGTACAGAAAACATGTACCGAAAATTGTAAAAAAGTTATATTCCTAAAGATATTTTGGGACACAGTGATTAGAAATTACTTTTTTATGAAAATGGAAGGCAAACAAGCAGATTTCCTGATGGTAAGAATTTCCCGCTGCCTAGAGACACCAAAGGTGGTTATCGTTGCCAACCTGAGGCCGAGATGTTAGGCCTCGAAAGTAAAAGTAAGTTTACCGGCTACTCCGAACCGGAACACGTCAACGGCAAGCATTGGACGTTATAGTGGCAGGAATAGATAAGGATTGTCCTAAATCCGTAATATTTTGAATGAATGGAGGGAGGTCCGTGGTGAAGCTTGAGCTAATTTGATATCCGTCGGTTATGCAGTGTGTAGTCTAACGTTTGCGTGAAGTAGCAGTGGCTTAGAGCAATTGACTAGCCCCGGTTGTTCAGCAGCTAGTTTTTTTATCACAGTTTGCAATTGCTGGCAGTAGACGTCTGCCGTAATCGTCTGGCCAGATTTGAGAAAACTGTCACTAACGACACCGGAACTAATCCACCAAATATTCACCACATCAACTACAAGTAACTTTTTTGGGTCTATTTTCCCTTGGGGTAGGATTTGGCTTTCTTGCCAGGGTCCAGCCGTTGCGATGAGCGCTTCCGATTATCGTAGAGAATCTACTGTTCATGACAGGCAATTATTTGTTTTCCTTTTGAAAACCCTTCATCATTTTTTATAAATAAATATTCCTGGACAAGTTAAACAAATTGATCTATAATTTGTTTACTTTTGTGTAAGATATTGACCGCCTCGATTGTCGAGTCGCTAGCGTACACGCCTAACTACAGCGACCAATCGCGTGCTCAGGTTCGTTTCCCGACGGGAGCAGGCATTTGTGTGATGAATATTTAGATGTCTGCATTGCCGGATCTGGGTGTTTATTAAATTTATTCTGGTATCTTTGTATTACGATCGTTGACTATCACCCATAACACAATTTACATATGTTGCTTACTTTAGAGTTAGATTAAATTTGTGTAACTTGTCCAGAGATATTTATTTAGATATAAATTTAACACCAAAGTACGTATATGCTTGTGTTATAGGTGTTAGTCAACGATTCTAATACACAGAAATATAAAATAGATAGCAGATTAAATAATTATTGTGCGGGTCAAGTACGTTAGCCGATTTGCTTTAACCAATTCGTGTGAAACACACTTTCAAACTTTTTAATCTTACCAAGTTGCTTCCAGTGGATAAAAATAGTTTTATCACAAACACTGCAGCTTGCAGCTGACACGGACATAATTTGGGATGGATCTGTTTCCAAAACAGAATTCAATTCTACATTGTTAATTTGGGTCTCCGGCCGTAAACGGGGATTAATTAACTAATTATTAATGTTGAAGAGTTCGGATCGGATAACCTCGAGGATCACAGCGTCCTGGATAGATCTATCGTGATCACACATATTATTTACCGCCGCTACCGCCCCGGTACCATTTACCTGCCTCCTTACGGGGATAAGGAGACAACTACGAGAGTATGCAAGGCCGAACGTCTCTCGGAACTGTACAATGCCCAAGTGCATTTATCAACTTAATGTCCTGGGGATTTAATATGTGGCCACCCAGTAGTCTGCCTCTTGCTTGGTTAAGTGCTGGATACTCACAGAGTATGCGTATTGCCGTTTCCTCTGCTTCCAGGCAAGATCTACAGTCATGTTATAACATTAACATTCTGTTTAGATGTTTGTTAAACCTGCAGTGACTAGCCAACGCTCTGACAAAAATCCTGAGCTCTTTTCTTTACATATCAAATGCAATTGATGTGAATTTTGTAGAAAATCGTGCGACGAGTGATTTGGCGTGCTCTTGGACCCCAGTATTCAGCCAGCTTAACAAGCTTTTTAACCTGCTCCAAATATTTAAACGGTAAACAGGGGATTGTTCTGCAGATCATTAAACCTTCGAACCTTTTCCGCAGCACTGGTGCCAAGGCGGAATTCGTATTCATAAATAAGGGAATATTTGAAGTTTTTCATTTTGTAAACTGAGCGACACAAATAGAAAAATAGAAGAAATAAAACAAATGAATGATAGTTTAAGCAAATACACATTCTTGTGGAATAGATGCGTAAATTTGTATTTAGGATTCGTAACCAAAGAGGAAAAAAAATGTGTGTTTGAAGGGGGGCACGTCAAAAAGTCAATTTCATATGTAAGGACCTAATATTTTGTATTTAGTATCTATTGCGTAGTAAGTTTATCAGTTATTCAAAACAGTTTACAACGAACTGGCCTGTAATGAGCCGATTAGCAGACGTAATCAATTCGGGGAAAAGTATGTATTTAGTTTGTCATTGTTCGGTATATTTTGCACTTGTCAATAAATGGCAAATGCTCACGCTCACTGCCAGATGTCAAATGTCTAATGTCATTCACTCTATAAGCTTACTTCCTTTATGGACAGTTACTTTACTCTTTGGAGCTTACGGTTACGGTGTGAGGTTAAATGACTGACCTTGTAAAATTAATCTAAATTAATCTCTTATCATATCGTTGTGATCATATAATTAACCTGCTTCAGGCAGACATTAGAGTAATTTGGACAACAATACAAAATTCGTGACTCGTGTCGGACGTGGTCTTGTGATAACGGGATAATACAATAATTCGGTGTACTTAATAAATTCGGGACTCAAAGTGTAGTAAGGCCTGGTGTATCATCGGTGGATGACAGGTTTTTAAACCATCTCCGGACATCGGGTTCCGTAGGAAGTAACCTTATATTATATCTAACCTTTCTATCACATTTGCTTCCCTTCGCAAAGCTTCCACTGCGCGAGGTGATGTGGAAATTGTAAATTGTGCTCTTCGTATCAGGAGTCAGCTCCAACAGTCATTTTAGTCAGTAAGAAGTTCAACATTAAATTTAGTTCTAGTGAAAGTGGAAAATTCTGCATCATCTTTTTGGCAGTATATAATACGGATATAAAATAAGAAAATATTTTGTTTTATAAATACGAAATATCTACTCTTATATATTTGGATTTGGATTTGCTACTTGCTTTTTGATAGACTGAATTTATTGCTACTGCTCTGTTAGAAGATGGTGAACAATCAGATAGCTCTAATGATGGTAGGATACTACAGTCGCACCATATATACCATAATAGTCAATGGTGATTAAAGGTACTCAGGCTCCATCACAGAGCATAGATTGATTAGTGTGGTTGTGTCAGTTACCTTCGTCGGTCTTCCTGGTGACGTTGACGACGTCCCCCTCGGCCAGCGCCAGCTCGTCGGGCTGCGCGGGCGCGTAGGTGTAGAGCGCGGCGACCTGGGGACAGTCCCAGCCGGCGTACACCGCCTCCCCCGCGCCCGCCGCCGGCGGCGCCAGCGCCTCGCCCCACCGCCGCAGCTCCGTCTCGCTCCCGCACGACATCAGCTGCACATACCATGTTAGGGCCAATCAAAAACAAATTATAAAAAAATTAAGAATATAGATTTACGTTGTGGCTGCATATTTGACATCTCCATCCAAAATCCAACTAAACCCTTATATAACTAAAAATCAAAGAAAAAAGTAAAGTATCTTCAAGCTCATATCCTTAAAGGGGTAGGCAGAGGCACAATCAGGGCACCCACGAATAGCCGAAGACACTTAAGTCCCATTAAGTGATAAAAGACAAATGACAAATATGTACAACATTCCAGAAATCAAAAGGCGCTAGTATCTATATATTAATACGTGATACCAAAACTTTAGACCACTTTTTACGAAAATTGCGCGGACGGAGGAGCATAAAATTTGGCATATATGAATATACATAAGATGGCGTTCTTTTAAATAATATATTAAAATTTATTATAGCAATAGTTTCTTAGTTATTCAAAGACATTCTATCATGTAAAGAGCACTCTTATTGTATACTAGCTGCTACCTGCGGCTTCGCCCGCGTAGTCTAGTTATTTTAGCTCTCCAAACCTACCTATTGAAATTTTAAGATAAAATGTAGCCTACGTCCTTCTCCAAACTTTAATCTATTTTATTACATATTTAAATCAAATTACCAATTTTGGCAAGAAAACGGAATACCTACACTTTGTTTTTTCTAATTTTATCTCAGGTAAATAGGAGAAATAGGTTCACTTTACAGTTTTATCTGCACTTTGGCAATTCCTGAAATAAGACTTTTTTTTGAAAATTTATAATAACACATCGTCTCTGTGGTCTAACCGTCCGGAGTCGGACATGACTTCTCAAGGTCCTGGGTTCGGTCCCCCGGTCAGGTAACAAAAAAAAGGAATAGAAAATATGTAGATTCAATTTTTTATAAAATAACGTTGCCTGGGATTGGATATGTGCCCGGTTGGCTTGCCACCTATCACATTATTAGTGTCTTCGGCTAGTTTTGGGTGTCCTGGTTGTGCCTCTGCCTAACTCTTCGGGGATATGATAAAGTTTTGATCATTAAATGTTCCCGAAAACTCATTATTCAATCAAATCAAAATCATTAATAATTAACAATGGAGATTTCACATTAAAGAACGGATACACCACGAGTAGAGAGGTATGGTATATGAGGTCACTCTAGGTGTGAGGAAGATCAAGATAAAAGTTAATAAGATAATTTCAAGAGAAAGAAAGTTCTTTTATTATGTTCCGACTCAATGTGAAGTTAATTTTCACTATAATATATATTTAGTAAGTATATAGTTCAATATAATTTATAGTATTATTTGAAAACTGCAAAATCTCCTAAGACAGGTATTCATTTAATCGAATTATTTGAAAAGCAATTCTGTTTTAAATTAAATACTAATTTCGATAAGGATTAATATCATGTTAATAAAAAAACAGTAGCAGTCGTGGGACTGCCGATAGAAGTGAAAACGGAACAATTGAGAGTAATTAAAACTATATGCAAAAATTATATGTTTTTTTTTATGTTTTATTTATTAGTTACATATTATGATGGGTTAAACAAATCATGAACAAAATAAGAATACAAAGTGGTTGAAAAAATAATTAACATACAATTATCTTTTCAGTCAGAAACAGTAGATGTATTAGTGTATACGTGTACACAGGCTACTGCGCGTGCGCTAGTCTGGCTCTCCATAGCTATACATATACTATTATCCATTAGTATGTCGGTGACACGAACCGAGGATTTTACCCTCTACCAAAACGCTCAAGGCGCCTAAAGAAGTTTTCACTTCAAAATACCTCTAACACTAAAAAAATAATGCATTATTTCAAAACCAATTTTGTTAGCATGAAAAAGATACCTAATAGTGGGCTAACCTTAAGACAGAAATATGCTGTCGTTGACTTTTTAAGAACTTTTGAAGGGAAACAATTCTGCCCTACACTTTTTTGCGAAACTTTACCCATTTACTCACCGCACTCAGCGAAAGCTTTCAATAGGAAAAAAAACTCGATTTTAAAAAACATTCTCCTTTGGTGCTCCTCCTCTCAAGAGGAGACTCTTGGTATTAGCGTGATGATATATAGCCTATAGCCTTCCTCGATAAATTACCTATCTAACACTGAATCATTTTTCAAATCGGACCAGCAGTTCCTGAGTTTAGCGCGTTCAAACAAACAAACTCTTCAAGCTTTATAATATTAGTATAGAAGTATAGATGAAATAAGGTGAATTTTATATTTAATTTTAGATAAATGTTAATACGGATTGCAATTAAACAGTTTTACAATTACCACATTATAAATGGTACTTTTTTAGAAAGTAAAATGGGTGAGTGCTAGACAGTAGACAACAACTACTACTTTTTAATGCAGTTTTTACATCGCCTATGTAGTCTAGCGGTTCAAGTGTTAGACTTAACTGAATGATGTCTTGGGTTTGATTCCCGGGTTGGGCAACAAAATTAAAATTTGATTTTGCTAATTTTCTATTAAAAAAAATTTGCTCGGTATTGGATATCTGTCCGGTTGGTGATATACTTTCTACCTATCAGATTGTGGGATTTAGTGCTTTCGGCTAGTTGCCCTGGTTGTGCTTCTGCCTGTTATTGTGAAGACACTTTACTTTGCAGTTTTTATATGTGACAGTTGTAATACGAACATTAAAAATTGTCCTTATCGTAGACACAATAAAGTAAAGATGAAATAAAAAAAAACCAGTTGTGTATGGTGGAGAGGACTCACCATCTCGACGGTGCGGCCCTCGTGGTTCTCGAGCAGCGTCAGCAGCAGGCCGTGCTTGGCCGGGGACACGTCGCTGGCGCACACCTCCACCAGCGAGCGCGGACAGTGCTCCACCGCCACGTACGACTGCTCACTGCAGGGCGGGGGGGGCACACAACTTTAGCATCTACATACGCATACGCATAGCATCAATACGTGATGCCAAAGTTTTGGACCCCTTATTACGAAAATTGCGCGGACGCAGGAGCATAAAATTTAGCACACTTATAGTTTATGTGTAGGAGTAGTGCAGAACGCTAATTTTTTTTAATTATAATGCTTATAAAGTACATTAAATCAATAAATAAAACATTACCCACACTACCATGCATTTGACACACACAAACAAATATATTAATGATAATGATAAAAGATCACAGACGACGCACTAAAAAGTATGGAAACAAAGTATTTGGTCTTGAAGATGGCGTTCTTATCAACAAGACATTAAAATTTATTATGGTCGAATTTCGACCAATGGGCTACCACTAGTATATATAATAATGTGTACCACAATTGTCAAAAGTTTTTTTTTTACTAAATAATTGAAATTATTTGGGTTAGATTAATATTTTTCAATCTAATTTAGCATGCACTTTCATGAAATAAAATCTTAATTTTATTTATGAAATAAAAATAAAAATTATTTAATTATAACATTAAAATTTTAGCTATTTCTATCTATTTTAGCTATGCGGCATTAATTATTTTTAAATATATTAATACCAACTGACCCGGCAGACTATGTTCTGCTATTTTTTGCTGTGATACACCCTCATCACTTAGGATTACGAAAAATGGATATTGGCCGATTCTAAGACCTACTCAATATACACACAAAGTTTCATGAGAATCAGTCAAACCGTACGGTAGCTAACATTGTGACACGGGAATTTTACATAAAAGATAATGTGTACCACAATTGTTATCAAAACCTTTTTTGATAAATAATTGAAATTAATTTAGTTTAATTAACGTTTTTCAAATTAATGTACCATGCACATAATTGTTTACACAATTTAATTGTTTTGTATGGTATAACTCACCCTTTCTTCTTGGTGATAACAAGATGGTCATTGAACAGAAACACGTGTAGTGGTATCTTGTGGAACTTCTTCCCGAATGTCAGTTTGAGCTCGTCCGTCTTCCATACAAGTTGAGTCATTTCTCCAGAACGCACCAACCACCTTATTGGTCTGAAATTTAAAACAAATATTGATAAATTCACGCACAATAACGATCAAATTCGTTTTTTGGGATATGTATGATACGAAAGAAAATAAGTAGTTAGAAAAATTAAAAGAATTGCAGTTTCATTCATTTTTCGAGTCCCTGAATAACTTAATTTTCGAATAGGTATGTGTGGGTGTTAAACGTTTATCGAATCAATAAGTCAAAACGATAACATTTTTAATACCGAATATACTTTCAAGCAAACGCTAAATGGTTTAATTAGTTCTAACTCATTCCGTTCACTCATTCACCCGGTGTCTCTTTCATTGCCAACTCACATTCGTAACATAGAAATTATCGTCTTGTCTTGAGATGGCAAATGTTGATAGCATTTTTCTTACATTTTAGTCTATAATCAGTCTCGAATTGATACAAAAACCGAGTGCTATGGGAAGGTACTGAACATGAGGTCTCTTAAAAAACTCCATGTCTCATGTTCGTCTTTTGCAGTTAATGGGAGAACAGCACCTGTTAATGGTCCTGCTGATATCTCGGTCAAATGAGCCACATCGCACCCGAATCATGCAATACGTATTGGAAACCTAAACAGCCCATTTCTCTCTTTTGCGCAAAAAATTACCATCATCCTTTGTCTTACGATAAATTTTATAATATTCTTTTCGCTCTCGCGCGTGTGAGTCGCGAGAGAGAAACCGTTTACCATCTGCCGAGTTTTAAACGATCGAATGGTTTCAGTGTCTACTACAGCTGATTCGGAACACTGTGTCGCTTTGATGAGATGGCTGTGGTTGTTTCCTTAAGGAGCTAACAGTGGAGAGGAGCACTCACTTGCGGTCCCTCCGCGAGCAGGCGGGCCCCAGCACGGGCGGGTCGTGGAGGGTGCGCGGCCACTCGATGCTCTGTGACAGCCGCCACAGCTCCTCCACGCGCTCGGTGTTGCGAGCGCCTTCGTTACACTGGCTTACATACTGGGAACAACAACATTACAAGGTATTGGACGTGATACGGAGTGTGCGGAGTGCGGCGTGCAGGTGTGTAGTGTGCGGTACTCACGTGGTTGAGCAGCGCGAGCGCTTGCATGCAGGCGTCGTACTCGGCGTCGGCGGGCGCGAGGTTCCTGAGCACGGCGTCCAGCAGCAGCGGCAGGCGGGTGACCCGCTGCATGGGCAGCATCAGGAACGAGTGCAGCGACAGCGACTGGCACGCCGGGTGACTCTCCAGCCTGACCAGCGACCACACACACAGTGACGACAATTGATCGTTTATGAGCCGATAAGACTAGATAACTAGCTAGATATATAGGCCGATAGAGCCGATT
>NJDD01001669.1:158276-170810 GCA_002245505.1 Calephelis nemesis | reverse complement strand
CTTCACAAATAAAACGCTTGTCGCAAAAACATATTTTTGTTAAAACTTACCAAAATCATTTTGCAAAATTTGAACCAAATAAATAACAAGTTAGTGAAGTAAATATGAACAATGATATTATGGCGTGGGAAGTTTATTGAATGCCAAATTTTGAGACTTGAATTAATAAAATTCAAAAAATTAACAAGATTTAATGCGAGTCGAAAATTATAAGGAAAGTTCCGTACTACAAATGAATACATATTTTTCTAAAATTAGTAGGTACCCATTTTTAGGTTTAGATATCGGGATAAAAAGTATCCTCTATAAATAAGAGTGTATGAAAGACTATTTCGAAACGACAATTGCAAGAACCGAAGTTGCGGTATACATATATATGTATTCAAAATATATGTATAAGATTCTTCTAAAATACCGTACACTATCTAAAAATTTGCACACCTACTTCGGAAGGACCGTATATTATATACAATTAATACATGTTATATATGTAAATATCTATACATATATTGCTTGTAGTTATATAGATAGTGAACACATAGTAAGTCAGAGATTACATTTGAGCGCTGCATGCATACATTTACATAGTAATGTCACTAAGCATGCTTCGCAACATGTATGACGGGTTCGTATATTTTTTATTATTTGATTGGTCTTGGAAAAAATGCATCCAATGTAAATGTTTTAAAAACATGAAACATTAAAATGTAATTCAAAGGTAAATATAAAGATAATCCAAACGACTTCATCGAGGGTGTGCGCAGACGTAAGCGACAGTTAGTCGAATGGTAGACTTGACATACATGTGAATTGCTTCTGGGTGTTAAGAATATTAAAAGTGTTTTATTACTGCCAGTATTTAAAAAAAAATAAAAAATATTGTAACCGACTTTGAAAAAAGGAGGAGGTTATATGTTCGACTCGTATATTTTTTCTTCATATACGAATAGAGTAGAGTAGACTATCTCCACGCCCATATCCCCGATGAGGTAGGCAGAGGCACAGCCAGGGCACCCACGACTAGCCGAATACATAAAGTCCCACAGTGTGACAGGTGGCAAGCCTATCGCCAACCGGACACATTTCCAGTCCCGACCAACTTTATTTTTATTAGAAAATTGGAAAAACCCAATTTTCTTTTTGTTGCCTGACCCGAGATTTGAACCCGGGACCTCATGCAGTCAAATCCAACAACTGAACCGCTAAACCACAGAGGCGATAATAGGCGAGTAGAGTTTATATAATCGATTTCTTAGTAATTTCTGAACCAATTTCAAAATTGTCATTTTGTTTGAAAGAGCGTTCTTCCGAGGTTGTCCCAATGCTACCAAGTCTGGATCTGATGATGAAATCCCAGAGAAGTCTTGGATATTAAATATTCTTGTGTAGGTACGTTAATGTTTTTTTTTTTCATTTGAAACAAAGACGGTTTTTTGCAGTTTTCTGCGATTCAATTATAAATCACTTTTTGGATAACAGACTTTGTTGTAGGTAGTTGTTATGTCAGTTTTAACGGAACAGGCGTGGCAGAAGAATACAGGTTTGGGTGATAATAATTATATATTTCGTTAAAATAATCTAGTGCACCTAGAGGACGTAATGAAGATATTCGCTGGATTTACACCTGAGATTTGTTCTTTATTAATCTTTTTTGTACTTAATTTAAACGATCATCACTATCTGTCTTATTAATAAAAGTATCTTCACGCCCATATCCCCGAAGAGGTAGGCAGAGGCACAACCAGGGCACCCACGACTAGCCGAAGATACTAAGTCCGATAATGTGATAGGTGGCAAGCCTATCGCCAACCGGGAACATTTCCAATCCCGACCAACATTTTTTTTTATTAGAAAATTGGAAAAATCCAATTTTCTTTTTGTTGGCCGACCCGGGATTCGAACCCGAGACCTCATGCAGTCAAGTCCAACACCCGGACCAATAGACCACAGAGGCGGTCTTATTAATAAATACGGCTTAAAGTACGCCAAGGTTCAACCTGGTATTATAGTCTATATTACAATGTGATACAGTCTATAACATCAACTAAATTTCACTCCTTCGTAAGTCCATGTTTAGATATTAATAAGACAGTATAATTATAAACGCGGAAGAGTTTATGTTTGTTAGGTTTAAACGTCGAAACGGCTGAACCAATTTTCATATTTAGTAAAGAAATAGTTTGTATTGGAGAAGGACAAAGGCTACTGTCAAAAGGATGCCGCGGGAAAGCTTAATAACTTTAATATTTCTAGAAAGAAAGAGTAGGGGTCTTCCTATTTCTAAGGGACTGACAGATAATCAGCGTACTATAATACTGTCCCTACTGTAACAATTGGTCGGCAGTCAGCACAATTGTGCTATGAGTGAGAGTTCCAAAAGATGCTACAGAACGGAATTTAAAATATAAGTTATAACTGTGTTTTTGAAATTATCGTTATTTTTAAAACTTTTTAATTTATGTCACTATATTTCTGAGAAAAAAAAAAGATTTTCTTGCTTCTATGTGTAATCACTTAGAAACCTTTTCTATTACTGTTAGCTAATCTTACGCTCAACTCACCTGATGGAAAGTGAAGTCGTAGAAGGTAGTATGAAACCTTCAAATTCGGTAGAAATACACACAAAGCAATACTCACGCCCCATTTAGAAGAAAAACAAAAACACAAAAGCACTAAAACATCGTCGAGTACACGATAACAAGGAGCAGGCAGCGAACGATGACTAAGGCAAAGAAACCTTGCTGTGCTGCCTACGTAACGCGAGTTCTCATTGCGAAAATTGTTAAAGGTCAAGTACAATTAATCTGTGATGAAAACATAAATAATTTACTGAACTAGAAAAATCTGCGTCTCGGTAATGAACAAGTATGTATAAATAATTATAGGGAGTCCTAAAGCACAAGAGTATATTATAAACCTAGAGGCTTGCAATACGGGCTCGACATAGTGTAGGCTCTAGTTTTTCCTAATCTATATATTAATATGTGATGCCAAAACTTTGGACCCTTTCTACAAAAAATGCGCGGACGCAGGAACATAAATTTTGGAACACTTATAGTTTATGTGTAGGAGAAGTGCAGAACGCTAATATTTTTCAATAAAAATGCTTATAAAGTACATCAAATCAATAAATAAAATATTACCCACACTACCATGCATTTGACACACACAAACGAATATATTGATGATAACGATTAAAGATCGCAGGTGGCGCACTAAAAAGTTTGGAAACAAAGTAGCTGGTCTTGAGAAATGAAGATGGCGTTCTAATCATTATGTTCGAATTTCGACTAATGGGCGACCACTAGTTATTTGTAGTTTGGAACATGCCTATCACAAATTTAACTTCTAAACGATTTTTGTATTAAATTATTATTTATTTATACCACAATCCTCAATTTTCAAATAACTCTTTAACGGATTTAAAGTAGTAGCATTGCCTTTTGGAGATTTTTGTTTGTGCATGTGTCCTCTGCCATTGTAACTTTACACTGCAATTACTTTTTTATATTTTTTGAATTAGAATGGGTGTTAGCATATGCCACTAGACAAGTTTAACTCTTGCACTTTAAATGAAAAAAATTATACAAAATGCTACATAGTTTAACAACTACTATACTGCACAAAATTCTCCCAAAATGAATACAATTTTTTTCTTAATCCAGTCGCAGCTCCCCACCGCCATTTAAAAATTAAAAAAATAAATATTCCTGGACAAATCACACAAATTGAATCTAACCCCAAAGTAATCAAATTATATACTAGTGATATGGGTGTAAGTCAACGATACTAATACATAATACATATAAACTACAAAAAAATAATAATACATATAAACATATAAATAAACACTCAGACCGGGAAATGCAGACATCTTTCATCATCTCACAAATGCCTGCCCCCGTCAGGAATCGAACCCGAGCCTCGCGGTTGGTCGATGTAGTTAGGCGTGTACGCTAACCACTTGACCAACGAGGCGGCAATATTTCAATGGAGAAGTCTTAAAAGTCCTTAATATTAGTAGTCATTAGTTTTGAAAACGAATGTGTCACAAATATTGGAATAAATCCAAAACTAGTGACTAATAATATTAAGGACTTCTAAGACCTCCATTTTTTTTTTTCATTTTTAAATGGCGTTGTGGAGTTTTTTCAAGTTCTAATCAAATTAGCAATATATTCTAATGACGAAACTGTTTTAGCGGACGCGAAACCCCAACACCAAAACCTGAAGAAATAATTTCAGGAGTATTTTTATTTGAATTAAAAGAACGTTAGTCGCCTCTGTGTTCTAGTGGTTCAGTTGTTGGACTTGACTGCATGACGTCCCGGGTTCGAATCCCGGGTCGGGCAACAAAAAGAAAATTGGGTTTTTCCAATTTTCTAATAAAAAAAATGTTGCTCTAGATTGGATATGTGCCCGGTTGGGGATAGGATTGCCTCCTATCATATTGTGGGACTAATGTCCGATTTCACCAAGAGCCCCTATATTTTAGGGGACTTTTAACGTATTCTAGGGGACAGTTTTATATGGAAACAGTCCCATAAGTAGCGTTAAAAGGTCCCCTAAAATATAAGGGCTCTTGATGAAATCGGGCATTAGTGTCTTCGGCTAGTCGTGGGTGACCTGGTTGTGCCTCTGCCTACCTCTTCGGGGATAAAGGCGTGAAGATATTTTTTATATAAAAGAACGTTACTTGAGAAACAAAGTCTTACGTTAGGTAGTAAATATCATAAATAATAGCCATTAGCGACCTTCAACGTCAGAGTAAACCTTCAATATTATAAGGTTGTACGTGAGTAGGTTTATTATACGCCATCACGCTGACACGACAGTACCTACCTAGCTTAAGTTATGGCGGGTTTTTTAAGGTCACTGTATATTTTCTATAATCTATATACGTGAAGCAGAAACTTTGGACACCTTTTTACGAAAATTGCGCTATCGGAGTATGAGATTTGGCACACTTATAGTTTACGTGTAGGAGAAGTACAGAACGCTAATGTTTTTCAATAATAATGCTTATTAAGTACATTAAATCAATAAATAAAACATTACCCACACTACCATGCATTTGACACACACAAACAAATAGACTGGTACTAACGATAAAAGATCACAGATGGCGAACTAAAAAGTTTGGAAACAAAGTAGTTGGTCTTGAGAAATGAAGATAGCATTCTTATCAAAAAGATAATAAAATTTATTATGGTCGAATTTCGACCAACGGGCGAACACTAGTTTTTATTAAAAACCCAGGTTTTTATAGGAAACTAGACGTCAACCACGAACATTGTTGTTACTTAGCTCTCCCACGGGAACCTTTATAAGTAGCTTGAGTTTAATTAAAACCTCTTTACACACAAAACTTATACTATAACATCGCTCCACTGAGCGTGAAAGAAGAAGAACTAACACACGTTCGCATTAAGTATATTGGTATGGCTGCATAGTTCGGCATAATAGTTCACCTGCCGAGAATATAGAGGTATACTAAACTGGAAGATGTCTATTCGTTTTTCTTTGAAACCAAATATTCCGGGCATACTGCACTAGGAAGTGATTTCGTAGCTGCACGAAAAATTAAATGCTGTAAAAATTGGTTTTGGTGCGTCAAATGTAAACCAGCTATACAATTTTAGACCAGAAACGACTCTACCTATTTAAATCACTATCACTATATAGTATTAAAAAATAGTGTAAAACAAAGTCGCTTCCTCTGTCACTTTGTATGCTTAAATCTTTAAAACTACGCAACGGATTTTAATGCGGTTTTTTTAATAGATAAAGTGATTTAAGAGGAAGGTTTATATGTATATTTTACATCCGTGCGAAGCAGGGGCGGGCCGCTAGTTTAAAATAAGCAATTTTTACGAAAATTACTTTATTAGGAGCAGAAATTAAATATCTTCACGTCATGTCTTTAGCAGAGTAGGCAGAGAGTAGCAAGTGCCAGATATCACGATCCTAACAGGCTTGACTAGCTTGCTCTACTCAATTTATGTGTGTATATGTATGTAAACAGAGTTTATTTTTCCGTCATTTATTAAGCAAGCACTACATTGACTTCATTTGCCGAATAGGGGTAAAAAAGACAAGCCGGCTATGGTCTTTTGCCAAACGTTGGGTAACTTTTAATTCTTGGATACAGCCTCTGGGTTCTATTCACTAAAATTCAGAAACAACCAGGATAAAATATGATGACGTCGATATGGCAAAGGCCGAAAACGGTGAAAAGAAATGTAATATACCGAAATTAAATGACTGCGTTATAAAGTCCCTTAGGGTCCGGCCCTGGTATAGCCATCACTGTTATTTAAATTCACAAAACAAATTTTACAAATAATACAGGTAGGAGAGATCAATAGAAACTTAGATTCTTTTTTTTTTGGTTTGGAGGGAAACTTACTTATATATAAGCTTAAAAATCTAGCTCTATGTTGACAATGCATGATTAACATCATAGACGTCGCCAGGAAACGTTTATTTCGTACAAATTACGAAACAATTTTTTTTACATTTATATATCAATACGTCAAAAGTTTAGACACACTTTTACGAAAATTGCGCGGAAGCATCTTTAAAATTGGGTACGCTTATAGTTTATAAATGTGTAGGAGAAGTGCAGAACGCTAATATTTTTCAATAATAATGCTTATAAAGTACATTAAATCAATAAATAAAACATTACACATACTACCATGCATTTGACACACACAAACAAATATATTGATGATAATGATAAAAGACCACAGACGACGCACTAACAAGTATGGAAACAAAGTATTTGGTCTTGAGAAGTGAAGATGGCGTTCTTATCAACAAGACATTAAAATTTATTATGGTCGAATTTCGACCAATAGGCGACCACTAGTATCTATAAAATAAAAAAACAAACTGCAATAATAAAAGTAGTGACAGCGGTAACATACATGCATAATTTTAAAATGACAAAATAAATGCATGCACATATTCTCGTCTACACCATACCAGACATGAATAAAATATATTTACATAACTCGGAACAAGATGCTTTAGAGTTGGACTATATCTTCCAGTATCGCACGGCATTTTCCACCCCCCCCCATTCTTTTCTTTTCAAAGTTAGTCCAACCCTTAGTCCTTCTCACTCGTAGTTCAGACATGCAGTTGCCACTAATAATAGAATTATATCTCTACATTTTGGTTTTGCCGTAGAAGAGTAAACGCAAGATATTATAAGCTGAGTCTCAAGAAACAGAATGAACGATGCCCCACTATCATAAGCCTTCAAAAGTAAAACATATTTTTTTCCAGATTTTGACAAATACAAGTTACAAAATAGCCCGACCGCACAAAACGTAACACTTACGATCAAATAATTATATCGAACTCTTTAATACAATATTGCAGTATTGTAAAATGAATTAATAACCTCCTTAGATATGGTTTTTAAAGTTATACTTCTTTTGGCGCGTTAGAAAAAAATGATGAGGGTAAATTTTTACGATGCGCGCGCACATCGTCACGAAAAACCGACATGATGAAGTTAGCTACAGATAACATTTTAGTTTCTATTAAATATTAAATAACTTTATTTAACTAAATAATGCATTATAATAAAACTTTTAATGTATTAAATACCTTTTTTCTATGGTTAGTGTCATTTTGTCTACAAATTTAAAAATAAGGCAAAAGATAAAATTTTTAAAAAGATTCTTATTACGCCGAAGAAGTATAACTTCTAACGCGTGTACATAAGTACACACACAATTTTTTTAATGTGTCTTGGTAGAGGCTTTTTGGCTTGTTGAGACGAATCTAATGTAACAATAATCAATATATACAATCAATCAACGCCACTTTTTGTTGTAACTTTATAACTCAAGAACGGGCTCACCTATACAAACCAATTAGGACTTTGTTAGGACTGTGTGTTAGTGTTAGGATGGTTTATGTGAAGTTTGCATAAAATTTGTCGAGAGGTTGTTTATTTATCAATTTTTTTGTACCAAATTAATTAATAAATGGCGGATCAATTTATTAATGGGTATTTTTTAGTCAAATTGAATTTTTTTTTGTTGGGGTTTGTGCTGCCATATTGAAACTTTTTCTTTTTTTGTTGTGTTATGTAATTAATATTTACTGTATACGTAGCGAAGCACGTATCGGGCCGCTAGTGTAATTATGTTATTCGGTGTAATAGAAAAATACGACATTGACATTTAATGATTTCACTTGATACAATAGACATAATTTTATTCTAGGTATTCAGCTGTAAAGCCTGTTTAGTCAGAGGTGCCTACTATAAACTATTCACTACGTGTTTTCGGCAAAACTTGACATTGGCGAATTATTCCGCACGACTCCGTAGAAGCCTATTAACCAAAAGTATAATTGAAAAAGTCTTATATACTTCCGGCGTAAACAACTAATGGTAACTGATTTGTGACTGTTCGGAAATGCAACAAATGTAATGGCACAGCTTTCATTTATATCAAATATGTTAAATGTTTTTTTATTTGTTTTTTTTTATTGCTACAGTAAACACTTTTTCTTCTCAGAAATACATGTTTACCTGTTTTATAAATTCACATTTCTTCGAGACAAGTCCCTTACAGGATAGGCAGAGATTATAGAGTACGAAATCTCACGATCCTTGTACAGGCAGGCTGGCTTTCTCCACACGCCGGTTTCGGGGATTCTTGACACTTAACCCTTGGATAATACCTGAGTGATATCTATCTGCTTTATCAATCTTTTATCTGTCATTCTTTCCACATGACCGAGCCAGCGGAGCATGTCAAATTCATATTTTAACATCAACATTTTCCTTCAACCCCACACTTTCATTCTCGGATGTCAATTTTAGGAATGCGGTCAGCGAGCGTTACACCACAGATTTTCCGTAGCGCCTTCATTTTGACTGCATTTATCCTACTTTTATGCTCTTTCTGACATACATAGCTTTCGCTTCCATACAACAACGTTGGGATAAGCACAGAATTATGCACAGCTAGTCAAGCACCTTAATACAAAGCCTCGATTTGAAATAGCTTACCTAGCGCTCCGTTCACACTATTCCCTGCACACTCTCTCCTTTCTACATCCAAGGTGGTACGGCAAGGTGTTTCCTTTCTTGTTCAAGCACTACATCATCAACTAAAACTCTTATCTCTTATCTCTGGCAAAGTTTATTTCAAACAGCATTATTTTGGTTTTTATCCCTTTCAAATGTAAGCCTCTTTCTTTACAATCACTTTCTATAGCTGTGACCAGTGTTTGCAGATCAGATGGTGTAGAGCCCAAAAGTTCAGCATCAGCTGCATAAAGCAGGTACTTCATAAATTGATCACCCATACGTATTCCCACATTCATAATACTTAAACCTTTGAAGGCATTGATCCAAAAGCAAGATAAGCAAGCGTGCTGACAACACTCAGCCATTTGACGCCAATGTTAACATCAAACCAAGGCGATATGTTGCCGTCCACTCGCATACATGCTTCACAATCTTACCTAGTTTGTGAAGTAGTTTAATTAATTTTCTAGCATTTATTTCAACAGCACAAATGTTTTTAATGATATTAAAAACAATAGCATGAGTATTATCTGTGATAAATGCAGTAGTAAAATGGCCATCTCGCCAGTGTTTTTTAATTACTTTTAGATAATATGCGACATTATAAAAATAGGACAACTGCCAAATAGTACTTGAAGCTTTTCATTGCTACTAATTAAAAAGGATTATTCAAAGAGGTGACAGGCATTATGACTATTTTTTATTTTTGTGTATAATCAAACGCGCCCTTGATAGAAAATCGATTAAAAATCACTCGGCTATTCAAGAAACGCTCTATATTAAAAATGTACTCGACTGTGACGTCACAATTGAGGACTTTGTATGCATCACACATGACACACACAAAGTTGCGTTTTTGGAAGAGATTTCATTACAAATGTTGAATGAAATTGCATGGATTATTCATTGGTCATATTATTTCTTTATGATGCAACTTGATACTTGATACTTGTAAAATGGATTCTCCCACTCAACTTTAAATGATCATAAAACAGGTGAAATCCGATGTTATTTTTAATAAGAAATATCAATTAACTAACTACCCTTATCTATATATTAACACGTGATGCCAAAACTTTGGATCCCTTTTTACGAAGATTGCGCGGACGCAGGCGCACAAAATTTGGCACACTTATAGATCATGTGCAGTAGAAGTGCAGAAAACTAATATTTTTTTAATAATAATGCTTATAAAGTACATTAAATCAATAAATAAAAAATTACCCACAATACCATGCATTTGACACACACAAACAAATATATTGATGATAACAATAGAAGACCACAGATGGCGCATTAAAAAATTTGGAAACAAAATAGTTGGTCTTGAGAAATGAAGATGGCGTTCTTATCAACAAGATCATCGTTTTGTAAAGGGCTATCCGCTTAAGTTTTTCTAAAAGTAGTAAGTACATTTTACATGTAAATGAACCTCAGCTCACCAGATGGAAAATGGAGAAGAAAGTGTAAGTGTACTGAGCTTGAAAGTGCCTTTTCATTCTTCTTTAAAGATGCTTAATTTAAGATGATTATTCCAGAAACACTTATTTTGGCGGAGAGTTCTACTCCTTATTAGCAGAACAATACAAGAAGAAACAAAATGAGTTCATTCTATTAATATAAAAGACAGAAAACGATTGACACAGAAAACAAAGACAGTGCAAAACATATAAGCGACATTCACAAAGCTATGTGATATACCATAACCAATCCACGATTTGTGAATAACCAATACTTTTTATATTTTTAAAATCATATTTATTCAACTTATTGCAACTGGTATCAAATGAAACAAAATGATTAGGTTCAAAAGAAAAATTTAAACCTGAATGTTAAGTAGTTTTTTTTAAATTAAACACTAAAACATGCTTGAACAGGGAGCCTATTTCCGAATTATCACCAAGTGACTCTTTTTTATCACCTACACCGAGCTGATAACAGAATGAAACATATCACTACTTAGTATGAAACCAAGTCGCTTCCACTGTACCTATGTCCCTTTGTATGCTTAAATCTTTAAAACTATGCAACGGATTTTGATGAGGTTTTTTAAAATAGATCAAGTGATTGAAAAGAAAGGTTTATTTATATATATTATACCCATTCGCAGCCGGGGCTGGCCGCGTTAAATAATAAATTTAGAACATTAGAAATTAAGCATATTAAAAATGTGTTGCCTAAAAAAAGACCTGGAAGTTTATTATAAAATATCAACATAAAATAATATATGGTATATATAATGGTCTATATAAATAGACCTTTATATCAAATATTCTATAGCTTGCCTGAATTGGAATCACCGACTATTTGGTAAAATAGCACACGTATGGAAACGTGGTCCAAGATATCTTTTATTATATAGCAATTCACCAGTTATTTACACGAGTATACTGCACTCTTAAAATCAGGAAGGTCGACTGCGTATTCTCTATTCCATGACAAACAAAGAACTACTGTAATAAAACGAAATATTTAAGAAAATAACATTTACACAGTCAGAGAGAACGATATAGATTTTATTTCATTAGTAACAATTGTCGCGTATGAGTATAAACAATTGAATCATTCACTGATAGTTTAAAAATAGCACCACAGTAGTGTCTTTGACATATCTACTTCAAGCAAATAAACTCTATACCTATTTAACTTAAAAAAATATTTATCTGTTGTAATGAACACTTTTTTGTTGAATTGATCAACTATTAGTTATTCACAATATCGTTGAATTTCTGACCTCAGTTTAGCGCTGTCTTCGTCGTTCTTTCAATTAATTAAAAACCTTAAAAAGTCACAGACGTCAACTGAAATAAGTTTTGAAATATTTATTCAATTGTTTTATTTGTAAAGAGAAAATGCATGAACAAATTCTAACTAATATTTTGTAGGTATTTTACATGTATTTATTTGCGGAGAAAATTTCATTTAAAATTGTGTTCAGAAGGATAGAAATCAATTTATTTTAATATTACGTTCTTTTTTGAAATTCTGATATATTTTTAATATTTTATTTTTAATGTTTCAAAAAAATTTAAGATTTAAAAATGTATTATCATTACACTAAAACGGCCAAAAATATAATATATGACGACTTGTGTGCATGCAAGAAGTGTGAATGCGATACCTATAACTAAAAATATCTTTAAAATTATCCTTATTTAATATTGTGATAGGTTGGAAAAGTCAATCTTTTAAACGATTTTTTTTCTATATGAAAATAAACATTTTTATCTTAAATGTTTCCTATATTTAGACAAATTTTCTGGTTATTGTTTAAAATATTAATTATTTTTGAACTATAAAATTTTACTATATATAGAAAATAACTCTTTGTATCTGATATTACAATCAGAAAATAATTATGTAGTTTTGGTTTATGTAGTTGTAGTAATTTTAAAAAACAAGAGAAGTCTTAATTCAGCAGACGTCATGAGGGTAGTCTGACCTTCGTTGACAGCGCTAAGGTCAGTGTGTGC
>NJDD01001669.1:117736-158247 GCA_002245505.1 Calephelis nemesis | reverse complement strand
GGACTCGGCCCACGACGGACGACTCTGCCTACCCGACACTCGCGGCGACAGCGCCTCCGAGCCCGTCGTCTGCCCGCTGTCGCTGCTGACGACCAAACACATTGTTAAAAAAATATCTTCACGCCCATATCCCCGAAGAAGTAGGCAGAGGCACAACCAGGGCACCCACGACTAGCTGAAACTAGGCCCCACAATGTGATACGTGGCAAGCCTATCGCCAACCGGGCACATATCCAGTCCCGAGCAACATTTTTTTTATTAGAAAATTGGAAAAACCCAATTTTCTTTTTGTTGTCCGACCCGAGATTCGAACCCGGGACCTCATCTCCCAACTGAACTGCTAGATCACAGAGACGATGACACATTGTTAGCACCATGAAAATGCTCTGTGGGACGTAAATATCATCTAGATAATTGTCAACTTTGCCCTATACCTAAGCGCATGGAATTTGAAATCAAGACAGACGCCGGTGCAGCAAGGTTTCACTTAATTTTATAATTAGAAGTACAAACTTTCACAATTGGCCTAACACCCCGACCACTGAACAGCGACGCACCTATATCTATGGTGTCCATTGACTGCGCTTATCTCTTACCATCAGGGGAGCGTGCTTGTCCCCTGGCTTTTGAAATAAAACACAGTTTGACAGGAAACAAAAACTCGTCCCACGCGCAAGTGTAGTTTTAATAAATATAATGTCACGACCGGAATCATGAAGTCATGCTATAGTTACGAAAAAAAATAACTTTGACGTTAACTTGTATTTTTTTTTTTCGCAATACTTTGAAAAACATACGATCAGCACTACAAAAGTAAGTAACATATTATACTTAGTTGAGTTATTGCAGAATTATCTTATCTATACATAATACATTAATACGTGACGCCAAAACTTTGAACCCATTTTTACAAAATTGGGCGGACGCAGGAGCATAAAATTTACACTTATAGTTTATGTGTAGAAGAAGTGCAAAACGCTAATATTTTTCAATAACAATGCATATAAAGTACATTAAATCAATAAATAAAACATTACCCACACTACCATGCATTTGACACACACAAACAAATAATATATTGATGATAACGTCAAAAGATCACGGATGGCGCACTAAAAAGTTTGGAAACAAAGTAGTCGGTCTTGAGAAATGAAGATGCGTTCTTATCAACAAGATATTAATGGTCGAATTTAGACCAACGGGCGACCACTAGTTTTGTTAATATGTACATTCAGCAGATACGACCTGTACCATCCTAATAACTCAACGTCAAAAAATAAAATTAGCTTAGACCGATCTACGGTCTAAGCTAATTTTATTTTTTGACTAATATAGGAGAAGTAAATTTCTTACCGCTATGAAATCTGCCTCGTCAATGCCCGGTTCCTAGTTTTTGCTTACGAACCGTAGTTTTTGTATGAATGGAAAACATCTAACTACGGTCGTTCATTGTCTATGGATTTTTAGATAAACAATCAATGGTTATCCGTTAGTTATACTAACGGATAACGGTTCGTTGATTATAGAAACCGACCTTAAATCAAAATACTAAAACTTACCAGTTGCTGAAACCCGAGTCGCCATCCATCGAGTCAGTCAAGTAGAAGGTAGAATTGGTGATCTTCAACGCGCTGGGTATATCCGAGTTGATGTCCACGGCCATTGATGTTGCTCGCCTAAACCGGGATTTTAAGGACAAGTACGCTTTTCTAGATAACGTTCCACTGTTTTTGGTTTCCGTGGGGGGAGTGCTGGGCTTTTCTTGAGGTAGTTTCTCTGGTAATGGTGGAGGAACGTCCCCACTGCTATGTCTTTTTTCAGATTTACCCTTAACAACAATATTCAGTTCATCCTTGAAAGTTCCAGAGACTTTCCTTGCAGGATTTTCAGTCTTGTTCAATACAGTTTTTGTGTCGTTGAAGGTTATGTTGCTGTATGTATGGCTCTCCGGTTTCTCATAATTGGCGTATATCGGTGATTTGGCTTTGGGATGGTTTTTGGGTACATCGTATGTGCCGTTCTGGTTGGACTGCGTCTTGGCAAATGGCTTCCCGTCTAAGGCAACTGGAAGCAAGAAAAGTTATAATGAAAACACTATATCATGTTCATTGTATTTTTTAATAAAAAACAGTTATTCAAATCTAAATTTCCTTTACGTCCGGTCGAATACGGTCCTCTGTGTAGAACAGACTACATGCCAGGCGATGGAACCTATACTTGGATCATAAGCAACAATACCACTGATGGTAGAGTGCTGCGCATCAACTTGCCAGGTCCACCACCTTACGTGTTACTGCCGCCATAATGACAATGTTATATTTCGGTTAGGAGGAAAGGGTAGCCGGTAGACTTGTACAACAGGCCTAACACCATTGGGCCTTGTAGTACCAGGCAACGAATAGGGCTACGGCATCCTCTGCCTGTCGTAAGAGGCGACTAAAAGGGGGTTGGGGCTGTGAGTCAACTGATCGGGGCGTCAGTTGGCTTAAAAAGTAGCCCGGAACGTGAGGCAGCATAGGATGGTGCTACCCCATGCTGCTGTCGTCAAAGTAATGGCATCAGAAGATAGAGGCTTCTGAGCAGATTAGCCTGCGGGCTAGGTATAAGGGTGACAGCGGTGCGTTCATCGGAAATCCCACCGTCACCCGATACGCACAGAGGTTGATCACTGAGTGGTTTTAGCCGGTAGGAGTCCGGCATAACTCACCACTTCCCCCGAAAGCGGCGGGTATCCATGAGGATTTCCACTCGTTAAAAAAAAGACCTAACACCCTTGCCACAGAACAGCGAGAGACCATTATCGACTATGGTATCTACAGGCCACGGTTGTCTCCTACCATTAGGAGAGCCATGTGCTAGATCGTGGTGTAATGCCACAAAAATAGATAAGGCGAGTACCTAACGGAAAATAGTCACTGCTGCTCTTGGGCATTTGAAATAAAAATTCTATCAACGTGTCGTCTTAACCCTACTCTACTACTGCTTTTGTAGATAACAAAACATGATTCCTTTTAAAAAAACCCTGGACCAAAGTGAAAAAACCGTGTAAACGTTAAACTGCCCTAGAAGAAAGAAGGGAATAGTAGTAAAGTATCTTCACGCCCATGTCCCTAAAGAGGTAGAGGTAAGTAGTAGTAGAAGGACAAATATCAAAATTACATAAAATGTTGTGCATATCGCACCTTCAGTAATATAAGGGCTCAAGTCAAAATTTTAACATTCAAAATCCCACATACCACAGGTATTTTCAATGATAAACGCACAATTGATATTCGCTACTATTTAGCGCTAGCAGAAAGAGAAAAAATATAAGAATGACTCGGTAATTGTATTTGTTTTACACATGAATAATATCGAAAAAAAATACTGTATATTAAAAAACGATTTTCCAAAAAGTAGTTTTTGGATAGTGCCCTTATATTACTGAGGGTGCGATATATAGTAAAAATGAATCAACAAAGTTGCTGTATTTCCCCCTCAGAAGGCTGTCTTTGGGAGCAAGTTTTGAAATTCTCAAAACATTTCTCCCAACTGTCTACAAAAGAACGGCAGTGCTTTGCAAATTTCAATTTTGAAATTGTAGATTTCATATGGGTTAAAAATCGTGCCTTGGCGAAACCAATGTCTAACTTGTCCTTGTATTTACTAGGTATTCCGAATTGTTACAATTCAGTGACTTATTGTTAAGAAATAACAGATAATTGATGCTTTTTGTATAGTGAAACAAAGGTGTTGATCTAAATCCGTTGGGCAGCAAATTGTGCAGATCACTAATCACTAATCCTGCGCGTCGAAGTTTCCGGGTTCGATCCCCGTGTCGGGCAACAAAAAAACTTAGAAAATGTATATTGTCAATTTTTTGAAAAAAATAACGTTGTCCGGGATTGGATATGTGCCCGGTCGGCGTGGTTCCCACTTATCACATTGTGGGACTTAGTGTTTTCGGCTAGTCGTGGGTGACCTGGTTGTGCCTCTGCCTACCTCTTCGGGGATATGCGCGTGAAGACACTTTTTTTCAATATATATTTCTATTATGTTGTTAACATATTATTTATTTTACTTCTAGTTATCTTAAATTTTGACCTTCCATTAACATCCGATATGGTCTAGTGGCTAGGATACCTGGCTCTCACCCAGGAGGCTCGGGTTCGATTCCCGGTATCGGAATAACCTTTTATATTATTTTGATACCATTTTATTGTTTCTGAAACATTTTTTGTTGAGTTTTATTTATTATGTAATAATAATAAATCTTACCGGAATATCTTTTTGTAAGATTCCGTTTAAGCTCTTTCATTTTTCGTTGGGCTGCGTTGGCTATTTTGGTGAGGGTGTAGGGTCCTCCCCCATTTGGCGGATTTGGTAGCCTAGATGCAGGTAAGGTAGGGGGTGACTGTGTCTGCACATTCTGAAAATTCATACAATTCCTAATTAATTACTATTATCTATCGAATATTTGTATTATAATAAAATAATTGTATTCTATACTAAAATGTCCTGATTTCTAGTAAAAATGAACGCACAAAAATAATTATACTTAATTGAATAGCATTTTTTTCAAAAAATAAAGTTTCGATCGATACATTTTTTAATGAATAAATGTTTTATCCATACAATTATTATTAACGCGAAAATCTATCTGTCTTTCTAATAATTTTGTGTTACCTACGCTTTCACAGCTGTGCTGCTGGATTGGTGAATTTTAAAAACACATCTTTATGTGATCCGAGTGTAAATAAAAAAAAAAACAACCCCTAAAGGGCCGTAAAGTGGAAAGAAAGTTTGTGTGAAAATCATGTTGAATTAATCAAACTAGTGGTCGCCCATTGGTCGAAATTCGACCATTTTATTATTTTAATATCCAAATTTTAATATCTTGTTGATCAAAACGCCATCTTCGTTTCTGAACTTCAATTACTTTGTTTCCAAAATAGTTAGTACGCCATCTGTGATCTTTTAGCGTCAACATCAATGTATTTGTTTGTGGGTGTAATGTTTTATTTATTGATTTAATGTACTTATAAAGTACATATTAAATTATTATTGAAAAATATTAGAGTTCCGCACTTTTCCTACACGTAAACGTGTGCCAAATTTTATGCTCGTCCGTCAGCACAATTTTCGTAAAAAGGGGTTCAAAGTTTTGGCATCACGTATTAATATATAGATAAAATATCCCAAAACGCCGGATGAAGGCAAGGGTAAACACTAAACAACCAGTTAAAAATATACGACTGCGGAATTCGTTACAATTAGTGTTAAGGCCCCATACTCAGTCAGCCAGAAGAGCCAATCACCGCACTTCCCCGTTCCATGATTACTAAGAAATATTGCGCTCTAAAGTAAACGTCTTAAGCGAAAAATTTTTGACACTATAAAAGTAATTTGAAAAAAGTATAAAAACTGAAATACTTATCTTTTAGGTATAGAACTTATCTATGTTTATGTTAAATCTGGTGTCGATATTTTTATAATTAAAGAAGACAGTTGGGTTTTGCTTTCAAAAAAGGGTTAAATTTTTGAGTTTTTCTATCTAGCAAAGTGAAATTAATCGTGTTTTGGAAACACTAGTCTTATAAAGCATATTCATGTTAATCATGTGTATTTTTGTCACCAAGATCCATGATTGCTTTGTATGAAAAAAACATTACACTGCTGAAGTATTTTAGCGTATATGGCCCCTTAAAATGATCGTATGAGTCACAATATCGAATACACATATGGAAATAAGCACTAAAAATAAATAAAATTCATTTAAGCAATTTTATTTCTCACGCGCCATGTTTTATTTTAATGTAACATATTAATACGAATTTAACAACATTCAATGACAAAGTGGTCAATGATATATTTTAATGAAGGAACTTTTTTTATACATTTATGAAATATTTATACGGCCGAATCGTAATTCTAAGGCGTTGTATTTACAAAACAAAGACGTTTACGATGCGTTGACAGCCAAAGTCTGGCATATACACTAACCACGCCAAACAGAAATATGAAAATAGCAAGAACTGATGTCTGATTTCACATTGCCTGTATTTTCATGGTCATGAGGTTCTCAATATGACTATGTTTTTATGCATGTTTGTTAAGCACTTACTCCGTCAATAGCCAACTCATATTGATGTTTCTTTTTAAGAAAGATAGGACATGATACCTAAGTGGTCCTATGTTAATTTTATCATGATGTGACTAGTGGTTTTTGATATTCAATACTTTTTTACTTATCTTCAGGACTTTATTATTGATGAGGCCAAGATAAAAAAAATGCATTAAATGTAGCCCAAAACTAGTAGAATATTAATGAAAATTATGTATACCTTTTCATGGTCTGAGTCGCTGTCGCTGTCGAAGGAGTCGAAGTCATCTTCGTAGGGTATTGGCGTCGGTGGTAGAGCAGGGAGGGCGGGCGGCAGCGGAGGTGGCTCCAGCGACTCGTAGAGGTGGCCCGAGTCGCTGCTATCACAGTCTGTGGGCAATACCAACATTTTGTTTAAAAAAAAACTTTTTTTCATCACTAGTTAGCAAAGGTTAAAAATTATGTTACGTAAGTACATACCTATAGTTATGTAAGGTAAGAAAATTAAGATCATCAAGGATAATATGGAGTTTTAAAAAAATTCGTTGGATTTTGGAACTCTTGTGAATATCCTACTAGTAATATACGCGGTTTTTGAGGATTGACGTTAGCCAGTTTGAGATGTAGGTAGACGAAACTTCAGGGTAATTTAATTTATATACATATAATAAAAAACCAATTGTATATTTTTTATAAATAATTTATAATATGTCATTTATATGTCATGTATATGTAAAGTATGTAAATTTTGGTTGTGGAGCAAATTGAGTTCACTTTTCACTAGTTGCCGAAAGCAGCCTGTGCTGTGGTATTTTTTTCATTTGTTTTATCCATATTCTCAAACTCTCAGATAAAGTATCCCATCTGAGCTCAAACTAATAACAATACTCAAAAGATCGATGTCGGATAAGTTGAAGTGTCAGCGTGCAGTGCACACCCCAGACACCTCTACAATCTAAGGATCTAGCCGTCTCCCAACAAGAAGGCCCGCCTGGCTTCCTCCACATTCATTATCCTTTTCATGCAAACACGCCATTTCGGAGATTCTTTACACCATCTTCGGATAATACCAACTCATCTCCCCGGGCACCAACATCCATCCGCACTAGCATTTTATATCTGCTTATGACTGAGCCAGCGGAGCACGCCCTTTCTCATTTAACACCAACACTCTCTTTCTATCCCATTCAGACTCACTGTTACAATTTCTGATGACTGATGTATTTCTAAACATATTTATTAAATATAGCAGTTTCACACAGCTTCGCCTGCGTTACTTTGCTTCTACTGCACCGATATTGATAAAACAAAATCACTAAGGGATAATGTAGCATTCTAAAAGTGAAAGAATTTTAGAAATCGGTCCAGTAGGTTCGGAGCCTATTCATTTGAACAAACAAAGACAAAAAAAATCAATCATTTCCTCTTTATAATATCATTATAGAAATATAGATAAAATTTTCTTAAATGGATATGTACTTATCACTACCACTACTATATACAATCAAAAACCATGCTTTCTTTGGGGTCAAAACAAAAGTAATCAATAACGTCATGAAACAATTTTCAATTTATGATGGTATTAAAATAACTTATCAGAGGCAAACAAAGTCAAACAATAATTCCATGAAACTCCTGCGATTGTTGTAATTGAGGTTGAATAATTTACACGGTTAATAAAAAAATACAATACGACAAGCACTTACGTACCAAAACACGTAACTATGTTCGCCAGCCTCGGTTATTTAAATATCATTTCGTATGATGTCATGACTCCGGCAGTGACCTTAAGCTTGAAATCTTTATCTTTTTTTGTAGAAACTTTGATCCGTTCCAACTGACTAACGGCTTATGTGTTTAATGTCAGTGGGAAGTTTAACTAGATCAAACACTCTAAGGAACCTTTTAAAATTATAATACCTGTATTTAAACTAGTGGTCGCCTGTTGATCGAAATTCGACCATAATAAATTTTAATCTTGTTGATAAGAACGCCATATTCATTTCTCAAGACCAACTACTTTGTTTCCAAGCTTTTTAGTGCGCCATCTGTGATCTTTTATCGTTATTATCAATATATTTAGGTAGTGTGGGTAATGTTTAATTTATCGATTCAATGTACTTCATAAGCATTATTATTAAAAAATATATGCGTTCTGCACTTCTCCTACACATAAACTGTAAGTGTGCCAAATTTTATGCTCCTCCGTCCGCGCAATTTTCGCAAAAACGGTCCAAAATTTTTGCTTCACGTATTAATATATAGATGTGATAAACGCAGCTATTAACGACCCGTATTAAACCGCATTGTTTACGAAGCATAATATGGTAAATCTTTGTAAAGATAAATAAATGAGAATTAGTTGAATGGTTCGGTTTAACATATTTTCGATAGCCGTTAATAGCTTATTTACATTACTAGTTTTCCTTCCTCTTCGGGGGCATTGTCTACTTTCTGTTCTGAACTTTCAATAATCAGTTTGAACTATAAAGTTGACGGATTTTGATACGAAATATTTAATACAATTTGCACATGAATAATTGTAAAATATCTTGGTCCGAAATCCAGATAAGCCAGACTCTTATCACGTTTTAAAGGGAAAAGATTCTCATATTACAGCGCAATTTCCAGCACATTAGAATCAATGGGGTTATGTACAATGTTCATGGTAATTTTGAAAGTTATCAAAGGCGTATAAATAACATACCAATTGAATTTTGTCAAATTATAAAGTGTGATTTTCTTTTATAGTCTGCGGAACGATATTTGGAATCAAGCTTCCTCGTGTTGGTCCGGGCTTCCCCGTATTGGTCCGGGTTCATTTGTAGAATAGACCATCTGCCTTCCAGGCAGCTCGTAAAAGGCGAGCATAGGCTTACCGTCACTAACACCGTGACATCCTACTAGGTGGTAGAGTTTCGCAGCGATTCACCCGGATTGGTACCACTGCCTTACCTATTCTTGACGCCATAACGTCATGACGTGTTCCGGTTCGGAGGGTAAGGTAGCCGGTAAACTTACTTTTGCTCGAGGCCAAACATCCCGGCCTCTGGTTGGCAATGCACCATTACCACCTTTGGTGTCTCTAGGCGGCAGGAATTTCTAACCATCAGGAAATCCGTCTGCTTGTTTGCCTTCCAATGTCATAAAAAAAAGTTTTAGGTAACTATCGTGGCGAAATCTTCTTAGATACGTTTGTACTTTCATAAACGATGACTATACTTTTATTATACAAACGATTAGTAAAATGCTGATTTTATTACACTGTAGCTAACTTGTGTTAGTTTTCTCAGTGAGCAGACACTTTGAATAATTCCAATCGCTAAAAGCCATTCTATTACATCTGTAACGATTTTGAGCATGTTTGTTATTATGTTAAGCAATAGAAAAGGAATGATTTAAAAAAAAATATGGTTACTTTTACCATATGTTCAGTGGCAGTCAGTGATCAAATCCAAATTGCCTACATTGTCCTTGTGAATTTTTTGCTTGAAAGCTGATGTGATTAAGATGTTCTTGCCTACATAATACTGTTAGATTTTTTCAGAGTTACTTTTTTTTTAATTTAAGTTAATAAAATGACTAGAGTCTGGCGATGGAACAGAAATGTCGGATCTCGCTCTGTCTAGATAGAAACAGAACAGTGAAAGTGGTTTTAATACAATGGATATCCCACAGTATCAAAGAATTTCCCTTTCAATCATTCATCTGTTCTCGGTTTAACATATGTATCAATTATTTTCACAATACAAAAACCAGACTATATCAATCGTAATAAAAACGTTTTCACGGTAAAATCGCTGAATCAAATTTGATGAAGTTTGTAAACTGGTTTCAACAAGACAGTTCTATCTATTGCAGAAGCCAGAAACTAACCTAAATCATTGTTTTTTTTGGGAAAAATAAAGATTCTTATTATTATCATTCAACGTAGAGCAATTCGAATTATTACCAATCGGCTTGATTCCTTGGCGATACGTAGAAATGTTGTGGCCCTCAATGTTTTCTACCGCATCTATCATGGTTAATGTTCTGAGGAGTTGTTTGGTTTAATTCCAGCCGCTGATTTCCACCTTCGGACTTCGTGACAGAGTTTAAAGTATCATGTCCCATCATCTTGATACGTGGCGATCTACAACTGTGCGGTTCCGAAGACATTTTTACCTCGCACAACACCTTTGTGGAATCAGTTACCGAGGGCGGTATTCCCAAACAATTATGATTTAGTAACCTTCAAGAAAAGAGCGTACTCATTGCTTAAAGGTCGGCAACGCGTCTGTGACACTCCTGGTGTTGCGGATGTCCGTGGGTGGCGGTGATCACTTTCCATCAGGGGACTCACTAGCTCGTTTGCCTCCTCTTGTATAAAAAAATTAAATAAAAAAATATCATTAGAAAGCCTAGATCCCTGATACACCGTCTACAGCTTCGCCATCAAAGTAAATTTGTATGAAGTAATCAAACCCCATTTTCGAAGAAATATTTTAAATTTGAGACGTAATATTATGAAAATTTAAGATGCATTTTTGAAACTTATATTATACTAGCAGTTTCACGCAGCTTCTGCGTAACTTGACTTATATGGCATCGATTTTGATAAAAAAAAGTTAATGTCACTCATTGATAATGTAGCATTCTAAAGATGAAAGAATTTTTGGAATCAGTCCAGTAGTTTCAGAGCCTATTCCTCTCAAACAATCAAACTAAAATTTAAATCTTTTCTCTTTATAATATTAGTACAGAAGTATAAAAAAAGAAGAATATTTTTATAGAAGTATAGATAACAGAATTATCTGAAATAATGTCTACAAAATATTTTTGTGGAAAATACACGAAGCCACTTAAACGCCAGACCTCGATTTTGTAAAGTCAAAAAAATAAAAAAATAAACTGTATTTTATAAAATTTACTTAAAACATTTTCGCTACATTATCCGTGATGAAAATGATGTAAGTACAAGTAGTAGTAGTATACAAGTATTTATACATTAAAACTGAGCTACATTTATGGTGTTACATATGATAAGTATTAACGCGAATTTGATATATTTCTCTATATCGCAAATGTATCCATTAATTTTTGTTTGTCCTGCTTCAAATCCATTTATTACTATGGTATTGTTTTGTATCACACATGTAGGAACGCGAATTCGTAGCGGTGGTGGGCGGTGGAAGGTTCGTCAGGCTTATCACATCCACTGTGACTTGGTAGGCTCTCCACCACAACAGGTACATGGGGTCCGTGGAATTTGCCACAAAAAGGCTTATTCTATATATGCGAAAAATTATATATGCGAAAAATATCTCGTTTCCCGTATCCCGAAGAGATAGGTTACAACCAAGGCTGCTACGATTAGCCGAGGGTACTTTAGTTCCAGAACGTGATGAGGTGACGAACCTATCGCTAGCCGGTCACTAGTCCAATACCGGGCGACATTGCTTTTATTAGGAACTAGCTGTTCCCGTGAAATTCATTCCGCCCGTTCAGTTTATAAGGGAAAAATTAAAATGTTGTTGTTCCCAGTTTCCTCAAAATCCAACAGGATAAAAAGTATCCTAAGTCCTCCCGGTTCTAAGCTACCTCTCCCAATTTTCAGCCTAATCGGTTAAGCCGTTCTTGAGTTATAAATAGTGTAACTAACACCACTTTCTTTGACATAGATTAAAAAACACCTTATTTCCAGTTTTAGAACACCTTATATTTCCAGACACCAGTCCAGGTTTAAATCACCTTATACTTTAAACCTGGACCTCATTTGGTCAACGCCAACACTCGACCGCTAGACCACAGAGTTAATCAAACCAAGTTATTGCCAAAATAACCCATTGCAACATTCTGAAAATTACGTATTGAGAAAGTATATTTTATCAAGGATTTGGGTTTTTGCTAATGTCAAATGAGACATCAAGTATGTAAAGTCATTAAGATAATTGCACAATACGTTTTACGTACATATCTTTACGCTAAGTCCCTTACGGGGTAGGCAGAGAGTATCGAGTGCCAGACCTCATGATCCTGACAAACCCGTCTGGCTTCCTTCACATTCATAACCCTTTTTATACAAACACGTCGGTTTCGCTGACTCTTGACACCACCCTCGAATAATATCGGAGTGATCTGATCGTGGTATGGTAGCCTTGGTCTCCCCGGGTACTTACATCCATCCACATTCGCATTGTATATCTGCTTTGTCAATCTTTCATCTGTCATTCTTTCCACATGCCCGAACCAGCGGAGCATGCCCTTACGCATTTTAACACCAACACAACAATATGTTTAAAAAATAGAAAGGCAATTAAGAAGAAAAATTTAGTGACGGTAAGAAATAAATGTCACCAACACCAAACAGACATCAAAGCTGTTAATAATGTGTTTCTAACTTAAGGGTAGAATGTGAAGGCCCTTTGCGCAAGTTTACCGTCTACTTCTACCCCTCCAAACCGACGTAAGATATTAACGAACATTGACTAGCTAAAGATAATTATCTTAACGAACTATATAAAGTTATGAAATAAAAAATATGGTATTTATTTAAGAAATTAAATAATAATGAATTAAAAAAATATAATATTACATACATGAATTATTAACAAAAATTAATAGTTTAATTTAATCCTATCAGGATTAAATTAAACTATTAATTTTTGTTAATTCCTGATTTTATCCTAATAATATTCCGTAACTACAACGAGTATTCTAATGAGAGGCAGATTTTAATAAATTATTAAAATCTATGCACAAAATCCGGATAATATCTATTGTAGTTTTTTTATGATGTTGGAAGGCAAACAAGCAGGCGGATGATTCTGATGGTAAGAAATTAATGCCGCCTATAAACACCGAAGAGCCGCCAACCTGAGGCCGGGACGCCTGAAGGGCCTGAGACTTCGAGCAAAAGTAAGTTTACCAGCTAACTTACCCTCCGAACCGGAACACGTCAACGGCAAGCACTGACGTTATTGTGACAGGAATACTTAGGGCGGTGCTTGGTACCAATCTGAGCGAGTTGCTGCGAAACTCTACCACATTGTAGGATGTCACACGTGTTAGTGACGGTAAGCCTATGCTCGCCTTTTACGAGCTGCCTGGCAGGAAGGCAGATGGTTTATTCTGCAAAGGAGCCCGGACCAACACGGGCAAAAGCAAGATGCATTACATTTACATTTTAGACATTTTGCTAGTATAAAATAACAAAGCGTTTTTAGAAATTTTCTTTTAACATCTAAATAAATTAAAATAACCAAAACTTCCATCTAATAATAATATTTTTCAGTAACATGTACAATGCAAGAAGCATTGATACAGTGGTTACCATAAAAAATAAAAATCAACAGCTTTTATAGTTTCCCAGTACCGAACATTATACTTGTTAAAAGTATTACATTTTAAGATGTAATTGATCAGTATTTATCTGGATGGCTCTGCTGCAGAGCATGACAGTCGAAACTTAAGTTAAAATAGGTAAAACTTTTCATAGAACTACAAGTAAAACATGTAAGAACGCGACCTTATCTAGGCTAATACGCGGCCTTAAAGAGACCACTTTTCTTTTTTGTTCAAAATACCTAGTTGTAGAAGGTCTCAGTAGTATGCGCAAGCTAAAGAAAGAAAAAAATAATTTATTCGCGGAATAGTTGAATATATTTTATGATAGTGTTAAAGTTGTTACAAAATTATTTAAGCTTTCCAACATACCGCATTATGGTGTGTAAATATGTAAAAAAATATAAAAATGATTATTTAATTGTTTACATAATGTTATAATGTTCATGCAAAAAAATATAATTTTATGTTTATTACAATTTGAGTTATGAATTACAAACAATTTTAACATGTAAATAAATTTAACACTTTCTACAGTAAAATGGCCTTACACAAGCGTGTATCGTAACAAATACTATTGTTTTGTCTAATTTTATCTTAGAACACATAACATTAATGAAATGTTAACATTGAAAATACTTTTCGTTTCGTCAATATTTTGACCACATCAATAAAATTCGTCCATATTTATAGTTGATGCATGCTAGATCTACAAGAAGTCCTAAAATAAAACGTAAAAATATATGAAAATAACATACCAACAAATGCAACGAGATCTTGTATCTCGAACTCCCCATCCCTCAAGATAGTCCGTACACTCAGCCACCAAGCTTGCTCCAACACATCCACGAACCTAACATTTGTTTGATGTGCAAACTTATTTGCCACATCGTTTTCACTATAGTGCGGTGACTTCGCACATGTATCGATGTACACTTTAGACGGCGATGTTACGAAGACTAAAAAAAATTAAGGTGCTATAAATTCAAATTTAAACGCGTTTTCTTCTTTGTTTTACTCGTATCGTTCATTATGCCGGTAGATACTTTTATTTTAAATCGGTTTAAGGCAGCTGGAAAATGATTAAGATTTAATTTATACTTTTTATTGAAAAAGAACGACTTTTTCAATTTTCTGTTCAGTTTTTTAGGTATAGCTTGTTCAGATTCAAATATTTTTTTAATTATTATTTAGCATTTTTGGGTTAGCGGTATGGTGCTAAACAAATTTTTAAGCTTGGTTTATTTGAACAAAATCCAGTATTTTCCGTGTTCGTACTAGTTGTACAAAATACAGTTTTGTTAGTATCTATATAAAATAAGCGGTTCTTTTTTTGAGATAGGTATACCCTTACAACTATAAAGAACAGCTCTTGCCCTGCGTAGTGGTAACTCTGTGGTAAGTGGTAGGTTCATACTCTATCGAATAATTTTAGATAATTGCACCAAGTAACACAATAAGAACAAAAACGGTGGTCCTGTGCATGAAAAATATATTTAAATTAAAGTTGCACTACCTCTCAAATACTTCTTATTAATTTTGCTAATAACGGAGGTTTTGGTCAATAAATTAAAGTAGTTTAAATTGTACATCTTATACTACCACAAGTATAAATTTATGTTCAAGTTTTTTCTTTAGAGATAGTAAAAAGATAGAATAAGCTCGCCTATTGTGTATCGTTCCTAAACTTTTTACTATTTTATGTTATTACACTTGTCTACAATATGGAATTAAAGAAAATAATAGTCTTCTTTTCTTTATGACTCTAGTGTTTGAGCAAAATAAAGTATTTATTTATATTTTTGATCACTGATTACACACTGCACACTAATTTTTGACTATTTTTTAGGATTTTTGTAAAAAATAGCCCAAAACATATAATTAAAAAGCATAAATAAAAAAATGACTCTTTTTAAACTCCAACTTGATGTACAAGGTGAAAAAAACCTCGAGGTTAGCAAAATATTATTTCTGTAACTGTAACTTTATTTATGCAACAAAATTACCACTGTTACTTAAAACAGGTGAAATATGTATATTATACAAAGAGAAATTAATAAGAAACAAGTTCTTGTGTAAACTTTTACTGCATTCAATTAGCATTCTGTAATTTATTATGTAAGAAAACGAATAATATGATTAATTTACTGACGTGGACAGCACTGCCATTACCATATTCGAGAAGTAACTTTTGTATATCATCGGTAATTACATAAAATAAGTAAGTATATAATTACATAACAGATTTAATAAACCCGGAAGGCAATGAATAAGACAATATCTCAAATTATAATTTCATAATTCATAAGCAAAACTAATTATAAATATTCGAAAATTTAATAATTAGTTTAGTTTAGACGACTAGAGGTTGCAGTTCGACACTTTTTTGTGAAACCACACAATCAACAAACAGCTTAAAAGTTGTCTTAAAAGAGCTTTGACAATAAAAATCCACATGTTCATTTTTATTTTTTAACCGAGTTTAAAAACAGGGGAGGTTCTCAATTCGGCCGGTATATTATTTTTTACGTATGTGCACCGATTTCTCCGATGTTTCTGAACCAATTTACGTAATTCTTATTTTATTTGATGCGAATTGGTCCCATAAAATTTGATTCAGGTAGGCCCATTCGTTTTTATTTCATGAGCATTTTTCATCTATTTTCAACTATTTTTATTAAAATAAATAATATCAGCACTAAACAAACAAGTATTAAATAAAAATAACTCGGTGTCAAGCCTTAAACTAATAATTATAAGCATTGCATTTGATTGGCTTGGCACCGACTTCAAACATACTCGTATTAGTAATTGGCGCATATAAATAATAGGTAGTACATACTTAATATTAAATCTTTATTATTTTTTATTGAGGTAGTTATTTTTAATCAATTAATTTTCCATTCTTACATATTACGTTCTTTTTACGAGCACTATTATTACATTTTAAATTAAGATACTCAAAGACGGTCTTACTAGTAAGCGGTCTTACTACTATATACGAAGATTGGCAAAGGCACAATCTAGGCACCCACGACTAGCCGCAAACGCTAAGATATATAGTGTTGCTATGGGGTAGCAGCTTACCACATCCCGGACAAGTGCAAGGTTGTTTTTATCAAAATAAATAAAAAAATATATTTTGTTTAAGTTGCGCGACGTGGGGGTTGAATCTTCTACCACACGAAAGTCAAGTCCAACACCGTACCGCTAGACCACAGAGTCGATATTTAACTTCATATAAAACATGTATTAATTAACATCTCGTATTATAATATTTATATATGTATATTTTATGTTGAGTAACGATTTTAAATTGATTAAAAATGTCAATCAATAAATGTTGACAGGTATATTCGCAAGTGGTTTCGCAAATATTTTCACTTGAACTACATCCTAGCACTTATTAGCCTAGGAACTTATTAACTTAGCAAAAAAACGGGTTGCACTCCGGGAGTGCCGGCAGAAGTGAAAGTTAGAATATTACGTTGTGCATTTTTGATATTTTGGAATGGTTAGGGAATAATTTTGCACGAATACCTTTAGGTAATTATCATTTATGTGGTAGAATACAATATTCATTTATTGCGCTATCGTACAAAAACATGACAACACGAGCATTCGCGCAAGCGTCCGGCGCCGTCTTACGAAATTTCAGGTCACGTGCCCTGACGCGAGTTTATAAGTTTTTACCCATTCCAAAAAAGTGCGCAGCGCTGCTAAAGAAGTTTTCACTTCAAAAAGTACACGCGACTTATTAACCTATTAACCTAACAATTTGAAACGTAACATTTAGGAATTCAGGGCATTTACATAAAGGAATTTATTACAGTCAGAACACTATCTAAACGTCAAACTCCTACTCAACAATAAATAATCAAAGGACTAAACAGGTCCTACAAGCATTTCTACCAGGCATAATGTCACAATAACTGAGTCACTAAGTGAATATTTCACGTCACCTAGCCGTTTTAGTTAGGGTTACCATGTAGAACATTAAAATGTCCTGAAAAAAATCTGCCATGAGCAAAAAAATCTAGGATTTATTAGGTTATCTAGGTTTATTATGAAAAATAATCTATAATTTTCCTTGGATATCGCGTGACGCGTAAACGGATAGAACAGTTTTGCTAATAATTATTTTTTGTGGTATTAATAACTGTCTGGAAAATGTTCTCATAAAAAAATAAGTTTTGAGAACGTTAAAAAATTTAAGAATGGAACTATAATTCAAATTTTACTTAACTGTTACATGTCTATCTGTCACTAGTTAAGACAGGAGGAAACTGCCTGTCGGATCAGCTAGTAGATGATAATATTAATTATTATTTATCAACTAAGTATTTGTAACTCATAAGTATCAAATAAATAACTTTTGTTGAAGTTTATTCACATATGGTGATTTTAATTAAATTTGTAAGACCAAGTTACTTCATATCTAAAAATACAACAAAAACTAAACCTTTATGAATGTTCTAAGTTGTTGTAAAAAGTATGGCTAATCTTGTGGAAACAAAAAGTACATTTGTGCAATCCGGTTGTAATCTGGTCAGGGCCTGTAACCGGCATATTAAAGCAGTAAAATTTTAAATACTGCTAAATATCTACGTCAGACTAAAAGCCGATTATGCCTGAAATAAAGTCTTATTTTGTGTTGCCCTTGCATTAAATAAAATAATATTGCTTTAAGGCCTCACTATCTACTTTCATGAAAAATTTAAAAAAAAATGGTAACCCTAATTTAAATACGGCTGAAATTGATCAATCTATAGCACCTCGATCACCACAGTTTCTTCGGACAGTCCGAGGCCTTGGCGGCCCGATTCCGCCATTCACTGGCGGCCTCTCCGATATCATTTTTCACCATTTTTATCACATCACTAACAAAATTTCACTTCACTATATCTCCAGCATCGATAATACACATCTACAACACTAGAAGTTGAAATCAATTTTCATAAAAACTGATACACCTGTAGAAATCGTCAGATATATATCGATGTATATTTATTTAAAAAGTGCAAATATTAAAAAATATGTTTGGCAGTATATGTGTGTACAGTTTAAGGCGCTTTGTGTTACTGATTGTAGGAAAAAAAAACACGGACGGCTCAGACCAGTCAGGGTCAACCAGACGCGACTGCCTTTACAATTGCAAGCTGATTTTCTTGATTTCAATATCGCGGCGCGTTAAGGCAAATGTAGCGGATAAATGTATTAGAGCCATTTCAGACGACACTTTTCTTCGCGTCGCGTCGATACAATCTCGATTAAATCCATGTCCAACCATGCAAATGGATGGATTGATATAATAAAAGTTATAAGTCTATTCGTCTATTAATATATTTCGCTATTTATTTAGTATTCGTATGTAGGTATTGACATCGCTAACTAACAGCCATACTTTAGATACCTAGGTAACTTTTATAGATTTATTTGTGTATTTGTCCAGACTTACCTATTTTTTTTTAATTTACATAAATATAGTTATGACAACAGCCCTTCGAACCATTACATTTTTAGTGTTAAGGTTAGACTTTATACTTTATAGAAGAAAGTTAGTTTGTTTCGTATTTTGTCATAATTTGTTAGCTCTGAAAATGTTGACGTGATTGGGCAACATGAAAAAATAACAAGATACAGGACAAATAAAGGATAATAATATTTCATTGACAGGTGCATATTGGTATGTTACTAGACTTGAAAATTATTTTACATTTTTAAACTAAAATAAAGTTCTAAAACCTCGATTATGAATGCAAGCTAGTCAAGGACTTTCGTAATTTGGAATGCTCATAAATGAATAGAATAATAGCTGCTATTCGTGTTTAAATTCTGAATCCTATGACTAGAACATTTTCATTTACGAGGTCACATTGTGGTGGATGAATATAACAGATCCATGCACAACAATACGGGCGACTCGCTCGCATCGACCGGATTATTTCTGACGTTATAATTTCATAGCATGCTATAGTAGTGTTCGTAGTTGTGAATAGAGAGAAACGATACTTATGATAGTATACAAGATCTATAATATCTTAGCGATAGCATAGTGAAACATCGCTAACACAAAATACACGTAGCAGTGGGATCACTATGGATTTTAGGGGAAACCATCTGCCTGTCTGCTATCTTATGTAGTTTAAAATATTTAGAAAATATAATTCAATTATTATAACTTAAATGTCATTTAAATAATTAACAACGCATATCTGAAATCGTCCGTTTCACCATGAAACAAAAGAAGACAATCTTTGTTAAATATGTATTTTTTTTTCATTATGATTTCTGAATATAAATACTAAATTATAATATTATGAACTAGACCACGGTCGCCTCTCATCACCAGATGAGCGATGTTCTTATTCGCATACAGCAGACCATGTACCTAACTTCCAATTCAAAATAGGGGATTGCATCATAAGGAAGAAGAACAAAAATTATATAAAACAGGCGTTATATTCTGAAGGTACTAATGTAGTCAATAAGGTTAAAAACTATGTAAGATTGCCATATCTAGGGGACATTTCCTATAAGTGTTTAAGATTATTAAAGGATAAGAAGCCGGTTTTCTATACAACTAAATCTGTAAAAAGATTACTTTTTAATAATAAAACTAAAGTGCCGAAAATGTCAAAGAGTGGAATTTATAGGTTAAGTTGTAAAAATTGCAATGGTACATACGTGGGTCAGACGGGAAGATCGTTTTCAATAAGGTTTAGGGAACATCTTAGAAGCTGGCGCTCGGGAAAAAGAGATCCTGCCTTTGCTAGACATTTATTAGACGAGGGTCATACTTTTGACCCAACATGTAACTTGGAACTACTTCATTTTTGTAACAAAGGCAGGAAACTCAATTCTTTAGAGGCGCTAGAAATAAACAGACTTAAAAATGTCCCAACTTTATTGAACGATCAATTGGACCTAAATAACTCTCCGCTTCTTAATTTACATTTTTAAATGTTTAAGACAGCGTGAATTATATTAATATTTAGATAGATGTTCGCAATTAATTTTATTTTCATATTTTTATCTAATTTATGTCTTACATTAATTTAATTTATTTCATTTTTTAATAATTTAATTTATTTGTTATTTGTATATTTTTGACAATTCGACTAGGGTATCGGTATTCTGACATTTTATATCGCTTGACATCATTTATATTTTTTAATTTTTAATTTATTTTTTCTATATTGATTTTTTTCTATAAATTGACATATAAGTTTATTTTATTTTTTAATACAATTACATTTTACAATCTAACGGTAATCCCTATTTTTGGGGAAATAGAATTGCTGTGGTATAACTTTGTTGTGGTTTGTTTACTGTTAACATTTTAATATGTGGGTACCGTCAGTAACATCTAACTAAATAGGTATCGAACGTTAAATCAAAAAGTCCTTTTTATCTTTAGTTTTAAAAGCCCTGATGATGCTGTAAACAGTGAAACCGGTTGGCTAGAAAGTAGCAGAAAGTGTTAAATAAAGTATACAGTGGATAAGTACAAGTGTTAACTGCAAACAAAGTGTTTATAAAAATAGGGGATATACTTATATTTTAGAGACAAATTAGAATACAAGCAGCCGAATCGCGTATTTAATTTTGTGTGAATGAGCACTTACTGGTACTTTATTTATTGTTGATTACCACTGAAAGTGATTTCCAAGCTCTATGTTTTGTTTCAACGAGAATTTTTCAAACAATGAAGCTTAATGTTTAGAATTTCGCACATTCAATCCGCATGTAGCATGAGTAATATGTGAATGCGAAGAATGTGTATTATTTATGATTATGAGTGGAAGTGTATAAACAGGCTGACATAAACTACACAATAGTCCCAGAGCCTTTACCATGAGTTGGCATAGATTACGTTCGATAAGTTACGTGTCCAAATCTAAGACAGTTTTGGTCTAAAAATGTGTTTCCCTTAGATACCAATAGAGGCGCTGTTCAAAGTTTTCATACAAATAACTTAGAGAGACGGTAGCGAGCATAGTAAACTTGAGACACCGTAAACTGATGGTTAGGACTCTGATATATGTAATTAGTCGAAAAAACTATGTATTTCCTCTTAAATATAACGTATGTCATAGGTATTTATAATTGGAGTTTTGATTTTCAAAAGGATTTTTTCCGAACGGTTGTGACGGATCCTATAGGGATTGGTACCACTCTGTTACAAATATCGTTCCTCGACTCTAGCATTTTGACAGCACTGGCGATATAATCAAACAATCGAAATAACCGTGTTGGTCCGGACTCCTTTGCAGAATAGACCATCTGCCTCCTGCCAGGCAACTCGTAAAAGGCGAGCATAGGCTCACCGTCACTAACACCGTGGCATCTTACTGGGTGGTAAAGTTTCGCAGTTACTCATCCGGATTGGTACCAACGCCTTACCTATTCCTGCCCGCATAACGTCATGACGTGTTCCGGTTTGGAGGGCAAGGTAGCCGGGAAACTTATTTTTGCTCGAGGCCTAATATCCCGGCCTCAGGTTGGCAACGCACCATTACCACCTTTGGTGTCTCTAGGCGGCGGGAATTCCTTATCATCTGGATGTCCGTCTGCTTGTTTGCCTACCAATATTATAAAAAAAACCGTCACTCCACTATAGATGAAGTCACGTCTCTACCAAAAATTTAATCTGAGTATTGCTCTAGAACCAAAACCGTTAGTCGGTGTTTAACACAAACTAGGGATATCTATTGAATAAGCATCGATACAAAAGGCAACTGGTATGGCTTTGATAAAACCGGCATTGTCCTGATATTGCGAAAGCCGAGTGCGCGTACAATCAGAGCATTGCGGATTGCAACACCCGACCACGGCACAGCCGCACTCCAATTCGCGGTATAACTATACTTTATCTGCAGGTCGCAGTTATAGTGCTTCTTCCGCAAAAACATAATACAGGTATATCACAGGGGAAAAACTATAAATTAGGTTTTGCTGGAGGCTTGCGCTAACTAAGCTAACGTTGCTGACAATTTTGACGAACGTGATTATCTAATTATAAATAACTAGTGGTCGCCCATTGGTCGAAATTCGATCATAACAAATTTATATAATATATAAATTTATATTATATATATTATGTTGTTTATAAGAACGCCATCTTCATTTATTAAGACCACCTGCTTTGTTTCCAAATTTTTAGTGCGGCATCATCAATATATTTGTTTGTGTGTGTCAAATGCATGGTAGTGTGGGTAATGTTTTATTTATTGATTGAATGTACTTTATAAGCATTACTATTGAACAATACTATAAGTGAACAATACAATAAAACTATAAGTGTGCCAAATTTTATGCTTCTGCGTCCGCGCAATTATCGTAAAAAAGGGTCTGTGCACGACGACCAAAGACAATGTACCATAGATTCATAGACACATCGGCGAGAGTGACCCAATCCGAAGGATGACACGCGGTGGTACTTAAGCGACAATACAAAGCTAGGAAAATGTTAGTGTCTTTGGGATTTTGTTTTAAGTATATAACGTTGTTTTATAAATAATTATGATCTTATATACATGCCTTAGTTTACAGGGTCCAAAGTTTTGGCAACACGTAATAATATATAGATTACTTTCTTTGCCGTAGCGTGTATCGACTCCGATCTGGTACTTTATATCAATGGTCACGTGCAATTACGGTTCGTATGGTCAATGTAAATAAAGTTTTCTTATTCCGATTCTTTTCATTAAAATAAATTTCCATTTCTCTTGCTCGCACCATAAAATGAGAACAAGTATAATCGCTATTATTTTTGCAACTCTTGCATGTGTGTTTGAACGGAAATAAAGTGTACAATCATAAAACTGGTTAGGTTGGGTAATTGTTTATGTGTTTATTTAGTTGTCTGCATGTCTATGTGTAGGCTTTTGAGAAAATACCCTTAGACATTAGTAGGAGTACCGTTTTGCTGTACTTAAATTCGTGAAAATGACAAAGTAGGAATTTGATATAGAAAGCGATATTCGGATTAAACATTGATTGGGAAATAAAATTGAAAAACACATAACCTATAACATAAACGAAGAAAATAATATCGTAGCGGGCTGAAACTATTTAGGAAAAACAACATAAGGGCGAAATATTTTTAGGCGTGCAAATAGTGAGCCAATCATATTTTAGAAAACAAAATTTGATAAGAAGTGTTCCAAAATCAAATAGGAACAGTATTTCTCCGCTCGAGGATTTGAAATGAGTCAAGGGTCATCTCCTATTGAAGTATTTATCATTATGGGTAATATTTTCAACAGGAATTTAACGACGACTTATAGAGTAATTAATACTTTGTTGACCTCGTCAGTCTTTCAACGTCGGCGACCAAACACAAGGATTGTGTTCAATTCTTGACGGGAGCAGACATTCGTGTGATGAACATCTTGCTGTTTGTATTTCTGGGTTTGGGAGTATTTATTAAATTTATATCCTTATCCATTTAAGTATTCATACCAACATCCACTATACAAGCATACAATTATCTAACTTTGGGGTGAGATTCAATTTCTATGATTTGTTTGTGGCTAGTTCTTCAGTTCGTTATTTTTTTTATAATATTGGAAGGCAAACAAGCAGGCGGATTTCCTGATGGTAAGAAATTCACGCCGTCTAGAGACACTAACCTTCTTATCAATAAACGTGGAATAAGGTAGGAGTAAAATTAAGTTGATATTATAGTCTGTATAACGTTGTAATAAAGGCTATAATAATACGAGGTTAAACCTTGGCGTACTTTATTCCATGTTTGTTAATAAGACGCCAAAGGTGGTAACGTTGCGTTGCCAACCTGAGGCCATGATGTTAGGCCTCGAGCAAAAGTAAGTTTACCGGCTACCTTACCCTCTGAACCGGAACACGTCATGACCAATTATTACCAATTGCTGTTTATAGTTTGTACACAGTCTACCAATATCTTTATATTTCCTTTGTCTTAGTGTTGTTGTCGGTTTTGTCGAAGATAAGTTGTCCTTTTGTATTGTATTGTTAGTTTAATCTTGTTATTTTTTATTGTGTGTGAACAATTATTATTTAATTACTGAAGGAACGCTCGGTGTTGTTAAGAGAAAACCGAAAAAAAAATAGAAGGTTCTAAATGCGACTTTTTGTTTCTTTATATTTTAATTACTCAGTATACCGATTTTGATAGTTCCTTTTTTTCGGAGCTATCAAAATCGGTCACGATTCCGAGATGGTCCTACATTCGTTTTATCATGAGCCGTCTAGTAGTTTTAAAGTTACACTTTGTATAAAAATCAATGCCACCTGCCACACCAACGGGCTCACCTATGTTCAACAAACTCAATGTTTAGACTTTGTTCGGACTATTAAGTAGATGGTTTATGTGAAGTTTGCATAAAATCAGTAGAGCGGTTCTTCTTTTATCACATTTTTTGCAACAAATCAATTATATAAATGGCGAATCGTTTTGTAAATGGGTATTTTTCAGTCAAATTTAAACTTTTTTAAGATGGGGATTGTGCTGTCGTATTAAAACTTTTTTTAATTTTTTTGTGTTAGGTCATCATACGTAGCGAAACACCGGGTCGCTAGTAATGTATATTTATTTATTTATTATTACCGTCTACATAGACGAAAATGTATGCATCAATAAGTATATAAGTCAAAACTACTAAGATATTGATAAAATTTATGTCAGACCGTTTCGGAACCAATTGCAATCTTTCGAAAAAAATGATCAAATCGCGACGTAATCGAATAAAATAACTAGAATCGATTTTACTGTTTTCTGAGCTTGACGTGCTTTTTAAATACCAAAGGTAATATACGGTTTTACTGGGTGGTAGAGTTTCGCAGCGACTCGCCCGGATTGGTACCACCACTTACCTATTCCTGCCGCCATAACGTCATGACGTGTTCCGGTTCGGAGGGTAAGGTAACCGGTAAACTTACTTTTGCTCGACGCCTAACATCCTGACCTCAGGTTGGCAACGCACCATTACCACCTTTGGTGTCTCAAGGCGGCGTGAATTTCTTACCATCAAGAAAACCGTCTGCTTGTTTGCCTTCCTATAACATAAAAAAAATATATACGGTCGACTTTCTATGCCGTGTACATAAACGCGCAACAAGAGATACAATCGTCTGCTTGGTCGGCCAAGTGAGTAATAAGCTGATAACTAATGATACCACGTCAGTATAATTAGGTAGCAATTCATCTCATTAAATGACTCGTGTTCTTTCATTCAATCAAAAAACGTTTAGTTCACAATCATCCAAGCGGTTCTTGCGAAGAGTCTGTACGAGGGTCAAACTGAAAGTTCTTAGAAAATCAAAAACTAAGCATTCTAGCAAGTTATAAGTTTTATTATAACTTTTCAAAATAGCGTCCATTTACATCAATACATCGCTGCATTCGATGGAACCATTGAGAAAAGCACCTTGCCCACTCGGCCTTAGGGGTCTCTTCGACGGCGTTTTGAAACGCAGCCACTGCTTCTTCGGCGTCCATAAAATGTTTTCCTCGAAGTTTTTCTTTTATTTTCGGGAATAAATAAAAATCGCAGGGTGCGAGGTCGGAGCTATACGGCGGGTGACCCAGTATTTCCACGTCTGAGGTCGCCAAATAGTCGATCGTTTGCCTGGCGGTGTGCGACGAGGCATTGTCGTGATGAAGGAGGATCCTGCTGCGAGGTCGTTTCTCTCGAACTTTTTCCAAGACAAGTGGCAAACAGTTGTTAGTGTACCACTCTGCATTAACCGTTTTCTGATCCTCTAAGACAACTGTCGCGTAATGACCTGTCTTTCCGAAGAACGAGGCCACCATCTTTTTTCCAACACTTCGACCTCTCTTCACTTAAGTTGGCAACTCTTCGGAAGGAAACACCCATTGAGCAGACTGTCTTTTGGTTTCCGGATCATAACAGTAAATCCAGCTTTCGTCACCCGTTAGTATGTCGAACATAGCATTTGAGTCACCTCCGTTAAATTTTTGGATCATTTCTCGGCACCAATCAACACGGCGGAGTTTTTGAGCCTCGGTCAAATTATGCGGTATCCAGCGGGCACAAAGCTTCCTGACCGCTAAATGTTCATGGAGGATTTTGTGCACTTGACTCATACCTATGCCTAGACTTGTCCGAATCTGCTGATAGGTCACTCTTTTGTCAGTCTCTATCATACGCCGCACAACACTGATATTGTCTTCAGTTGTCGCTGTAGAAGGCCGTCCCTCACGCAAATCATCGGTGAGATTAGTTCGACCACGTTTGAATTCATTAAACCAGTGAAACAATGAAATGTATACTCAATATTATTGGTAAAGAGTTCTATTTTCAAAATTTAAACTTATTTTTTTAATATAATGCTTTTAAGTTGCCAGTTCTAAAAACTTTCAGTTTGGCCCTCGTAGAAGCGGCCTCGCGTTTCTTCTATTTTCTTTCCGAAGCATCACTACATAGTATAAAACAAAGTCGCTCCATTTGTCCCTATGTCCCTTTGTATGATTTGATCTATAAAACTACCCCACGGATTTTGATACCATTTTTTTGATATATAAACTAATTAAAAAGGAAGGTTTATATGTATGTTTTATACCCGTGCGAAGCCGGGGCGAGCCGCTAGTAATTTTATAAATTAAGTAATACTACAATTAAATATTAATCCGATGTAAACTTTCGTCTAGGTCTAAGTCTTTGTTACTTATGTTAAGTAAGTGCATATTTATATTATTGAGGGGTATTTTAATTAATAATAAATCCGGTTAGTGGATTTATTATTTCCCAACTACGAAACGAAAATTAATATTTAATCAGCTATTACATTGATATTTTCCATACAAAATTGCAACTACGATATACATATAAAATGTTAATTGATGCCTATGAGTGCGTCGGTAAATCAAGTTTTTTAAAAAAAATCATTTTTCTGCACAATTTTCCCACATTTTCTTTCCGTAAAAACCTTGTACAATATATCATAACTTTCAAGGAAAGTTAGATGATTAACTGACTTCATTGTACTATTATTATTTTGTTAATAACATTGTTAAACGCAAGAGATTGTAGGGATTTATGAATAGAAAAACGAAAGAAATTATTAAGATGAATTCTAGTACCTTTACCAACACCATTATATTTTTGTTTTTTAAAAAGGAAGTCTGTCACAAGGACCTTATGTTTTAGGTCCACCTTTGTGAATGAAAATTTCTCAAAATCTAAATTTTGAATTATCCAATGAACAAAAAATCTGAACAACAGAAATTTGGAATTAATTAATAAAATTATGATTATATAATTTGAAAAAGGCTTACTATGGTATATATTTGCTTGAGTTACGTATAATAATGCACTATCATATTTTATGGGTCCGGTTAATTTATTGCGTTATATAAGGTGATTAAGTTTTATGCAAAGTAAATAACAATAAAATTATCGTGAGATTTTTAATTAAAATAAAATATTACATAGTGATCAGTCCGTTGTTTATAAAAGATTGACATTTTAATGTTATTGGAAGGCAAAGAAGCAGACGGATTTCCTGAGTGTAAGAAATTCTCGTCGCCTAGAGTCACCAAAGCTGGTAATGGCGCGTCGCCAATCTGAGGTCCGGATGTTAGGCCTCAAACAAAAGTGAGTTTACCTTACACTTCGGATCGGAACACGTCATCGGCAAGCAGTGACGTTATAGCGGCAGGAATAGGTAAGGCGGTGGTACCAATCCGGGCGAGTCGCTGCGAAACTCTACCACCTAGTAGGATGTCACGGTGTTAGTGACGTTAAACCTATGCTCGGCTTTTACGAGCTGCCCTGCAGGTAGGCAGATGGTCCATTCCACAAAGGAGCCCGGACCAACACGAGGACCAACGAGAAAATTTATACAATGCGAATGTGGATGACGTGTATAGGTACCACGGACGACCTAGGATAACATTCCACGTTCAAATCGTTTGGTTACCATCCGAGAGTCAAGAGTCTCCGGAACCGGAAGAGAATGAAGCTAAAAGTAAAAAAAAACAGTAGCATGGCAATTGGTCTACCAAGTGGAGTTGAAAAACGAATTGCGTGATGGTAAGAAGTACGAGCTGCCTATACACAACTTTATTAAAGCACTTACAATACAAATATTTAAACCATAAACCCATCAACGTCATATCCTTTTATCCCTTTATACGTACATACATACATATCTTCAAACCAAGTCCCTTACGTGGTAGGCAGAGCATCCCATATCCCTTTATATTCCTGGACAAATCACACAAATTGAATCAAACCCCAAAGTAAGCAAATTAAATGCTTATGTAATGAGTGTTAATCAACGATACTAATACTTAGAAGTACTTATATAGATACCAGAATAAATTTAATAAACACCTAGACCCGGAAATGCAGACATCTAAATGTTCATCACACAAATGCCTGTCCCTGTCGGGAATCGAACCCGAGCCTGGCGTATATAAGGTGTATTTAGGTTTGTACGTTAGCCACTCGACCAACGAGACGGTTATATGGTGGTTAAGAAACAAATATCCACACTTTCACACACATATAAGATATCACAATGCCATATGTTATGCATTTCATAGTGCTTTGTACGGTTTACGTAAACACAAAGTGTTCCGGCTGGTTAGTGGGCAGGAGGTCCGAACCGGTCTTCGGACTATCACAAATAACGCTTACATGAAGACATTCATTCATTCATATTTATTTAACCAACTCAGACTTTTTGATAAAAGCCGACAAAGCGCGTTTTTGAAATTCGAGAAAGAGGATCTGAGATATCCTAATTTGATGGAACTCTAGATAAGGCAACTGGACAGGCAAGATAAGGATGAAGAGTCCTCACTTTCGCCAGATTTGTGTAAGGTTGCTGATGATAACGCTTTTTACATTATTTTTTTTATGACATTGGAAGGCAAACAAGCAGACGGATTTCCTGATGGTAAGAAATTCCCGCCGCCTAGAGACACCAAAAGTGGTAATGGTGCGTTGCCAACCAGAGGCCGGGATGTTAGGCCTCGAGCAAAAGTAAGTTTACCGGCTACCTTACCCTCCGAACCGGAACACGTCATGACGTTATGGCGGCAGGAATAGGGAAGGCGGTGGTACCAATCCGGGTGAGTCGCTGCGAGACTCTACCACCTAGTCAGAAGTCACGGTGTTAGTGACGGCAAGCCTATGCTCGCCTTTTACGAGCTGCCTGGCACAGGAAGACAGATGGTCTATTCTACAAAGGAGCCCGGACCAACACGGGGTGAATATTATCAGCGAATTTGAAAATGATGATGAAATATACAATGGTAGTCCAAACGTCTATCTTGGCGTCTATAAGCAAAGGGTTACTTTGCTTAGAAGAAAAATAATTTCAAATTTAAGTCGTCGCGGTTTCCTAAAATGTTCAATATATTTCTACAAGATAGTTTTACATCGAAAAACGATACCTCATGAACAAAACGGGTTTAAATTTTTAAAATCCTAACAAGTCAAATACAGTTTAGTATATTATGCTAGATTAAGTATGTCACTATGTGTGGATTATTAGACGAGTGGATGGATGTAGAGGTCCAGGAAGACCTAGTTGATGTTGAACGATGAAATCGGTGGAGTTTTATCCGAACGAAATAAAAATCTCTGAAACCCGCACATTTCTATAAAAAGACATGATTATTTTCATAGAAATGTGCGGGTTTCGGAGATTTGGGGTAAGTTAAGCAGGTGTAAAAAACCATGATATTTGGCACTCGATACTACCCGTCAACCCCGTGAGGGACTTGGCGTCAATATATGGATATAAGTCTGTATGGGATTGTGATAAAATTGAAGGACTTGGCGTGAATATATGTATGTGAGAGTGTAATAAGATTAACAATGAAAACTGAATTATATGGTCACGTTTTTAGGATTTCAGCGTTACATTACAAACACATTTTTGTTACACGAATCTAACGTCTACAATACAGTCAAGAAACAATTATTATTTCACTGATTCACACATTAAAAACAGTAATGAATGTGGCTGAAAAATTACTAAACCCCAAAGTGATCGAGTTACATTTTTTTAAAGGAGAGAGGGCAAACAGGCAAGAGGGTCAACTGGTGGTAAGTGATAGTCTTCCCTACCGCCTACGGACCTCTTCCACATCAGGAGCAAGATGTGGTAACACTTGCTAACGGTTCAAGAGTAAATTTTAAGGGTTCTAAGTACTATCAGTTGGTATACTTGCGATATGGTCATTTAAATACCTAAATAAATTGAATCAACACCCAAAGCCAGAAATACAGAGCACTATCTTCATCACCACTGTCCGTTGGGGCTAAGGGTAACCCCTCGTCCAATGAATTACGAAAAGACCAGTCCGTAATGATAAATTCTAGTAGGTATGAGAGATGGCGTTCCAATCCGGCGATAAGTAGATCTTATGTACTCGTATATAGAATCATTACTAAAAACAAACCACACTAATATTGTAAATACGTTAGTCTGCCTGTTACACTTTCACGGCTGCAACGCTAGACTGATTTTAATAATTTTTGTTATCCATATAGTCAAAAAGGGAGACTATAAAGGGAGATGAAAAATTGTATGTAAATCTTGTTAAATTATCTTCAAAGCTGTTGTCCAAAGTAACAGCTAGTATAAAATATCTGTTTTTCATTTAAGCACTGTAATACGGGTCTCCTGACAAAAGATCAGGAAAATTTTGGTCTTAAGGCTTTGGAGGCTAGGGCTCAAAACTGTAATTATGTTAATGTAAAAACAGTATTCAAAAAACAATGCTAATAAAAAATAACCAAATAATTATTTCACCATGACGAGATTACAGCATCACATGTTACTTTGTTAATTGTGTAAAATATTCAGCTCTACATCGAAAAATTATGTTTAAATTAATTGTACAGTATAATGTAAAACAGATATCTCTTTTAATGGACAACACTTATATTTTCAACGAAAACACACAACCTAAAGTTGCCACACAAAAAAGGCCTTTTTCACAATTTTTTACGATTAAACAAAGATACACTGACGATTTCTACATACAACTTTATGACTAGTACTATAGAGTTCACTTTCGCGTACAAAGCGGTATGTACGTCCGTTAGGTGCGCGCGCGCAGGGCTGACTCGCGGTCGGGTGCTCCCACCATCTGTCGCCACGCGTGGGAGCACCTGAATCGCCAATTACGCACCCCTGCAACTTGTTTCTTGGACAGTTTTTGGTCACACACTGTCCTAATTTGGTATCATGTATCTCGTTGAAATTGTGTCGACACAAATTTAGCATGTATTGTAATTTCTTAATATTTAGATTATTGAAGTGAAAACTCTTTAGCGGCGTTGCGCACTTTTTTTGGAATGGGTAAAAACTTCTAAACTTGCGTCAGGACACGTGGCCTGAAATTTCTTAAGACGAAAATTCGTAAGACGGCGCCAAACTATTTCAAAATATGAAAAATGCACAACGTAAATATTCAAGTTTTCAGTTTTGCCGGCGCTCCCGGAGTGCAAACCGCTTTCTTTTATTCGAAGAAAGAGTTTTAACATTAAGAAAGAAAAGAGACAGATTCCTTGATGTTAAAAAATGATCTTCGCTTAGCTATTAATATCGAAGGTTTAATAACGGGAATGCTGCCAACCAGGGCCTAGGGCTCTAAGGACTCTTTACCCGCTGCACTACCCTGCGGACTGGTATACAATAACACTAGGCACTTACATTCCGGCAACAGGAAAAGTATAATAGGTGGTAGGTATGTTAAAAAATCCTAATATAATAATAATTTAATTAACATTTTTTTATGAATCATTGGTCGAAGGGTAATCGTACACTAACGCCACCGACCAACCGCGAAGCTCAGATTGGATTTCCGACAGGGGCAGCCATTGTGTGATGAAACTAGATATCTCTTTGGATTTGGGTGTGTATATAAAAAATATTCTACCATCTATTTAATTACTTATATCTTTTGGTTTTGGTGACTGACACTCATACAAGCACATAATTTGCTTATATTTGTATTTATTGCTTACTCGTATTTCTTCAAAAGTATCTTCACGCCCATATTTCTGAAGAGGTCCCACAATGTAATAGGTAGCAAGCCTATCGTCAACCGGGCACATATCCAATCCCGAGCAACGTTTATTATTAGGAAATTGGAAAAACTAAATTTTATTTTTATTGCCCGACCCGGGATTCGAACCCGGGACCTCATACAGTCAAGTCCAACAACTGAACCGCTAGACCACAGACTACAGAGGCGATTAAATTTATCCATTCTTGCTGAATTTATTGGATAAATACAAATTCCGAGACAACCAGCTACGATATAGTGAACTATTTGAACAGACACAAAAGTGGTCTGCAGTTTAAAGAAACTGGTTGTGGTTCGAAGCAGGCGATTGCATTAGTCTGCATAACGGTATGGATTCCTGATAAGCATCGAGAGCCAGATGTACGTTTGGTGAACTGGTTCCTAGTCCTATTATCTAGGTCAATACTCTTGCATTTAGATTTGATATGATTGTTGGTATTTATCGATTGAGCTTTTGACTTGTAAAAGCTTATAATACGATGTAGACTCCGCAGCCACAAAGTAACTTGTTCGACATTGGACTCTTTTTTCTTCACTACGTAGTATAAAACAAAGCCACTTCCTCTGTCTCTATGTCTCTTTGTATGCTTAAATCTTTAAACCTACGCAACGGATTTTGATGCGGTTTTTTAATAGATAAAGTGATTGATGAGGATGGTTTTTACGTGCGAAGTAGGGGAGGGCCGCTAGTTTAAATATAAAGGTAAACAACATTATCTGTGCGAGACTTGGTTAGTACCTATTGTTGTTTAAGTTTTTTTAACTGATTTTTGTCCTTATCCGCTTTTGCCAATATCAAAGTTGTTTTAATACACATGTGATTTGCATATTTATCTTTTTAGTTAATGTGTTAGTATGAGGTTAACTCTTATGTACAAATAACCTGTAGTAGTAGTAGTAGGTCGAGTGGCTAGCGTACACGCCTAAATACATCGATCAACCGCGAGGCTCGGGTTCGATTCCCGACGGGGGCAGGCATTTGTATGATGAACATTTAGATGTCTGCATCTCCGGGTCTGGATGTTTATTAAATTTATTCTGGTATCTATTTAAGTATTTCTATGCATTAGAATCGTTGACTAACACCCATAACACAAGCATATAATTTCTTACTTTGGGGTTAGGTTCAATATGTGTGACTTGTCCAGGGATATTTATTTAATGATTATTTATTGTAGCAATAGCCAGATGCCAGCTAAACCATTTGTGGATGTTAATAAAGATTTCCTACCAGTATCATGTTTGTTGCAAACTACTAAACAGATTCAGCTGAAACTTTACCATTATATAGTTTATAGGTAAGAATAACTCACAGACTACAATTTATGAAAATGTCGAACAACTTAGTAAAAGGGTAAGTTCGCGAGTGGAAGTTAGCTCTAATATATCTCTACCATTAAAACTGATTGATGTTACAAATCAGTACATGTATGTAGAGCAAGCATTGTAGAGAATGCATCTGTGACATAACGGCCGGTACAAGTGGAGCTGGTAAATAATTGATCCCACGTTCGGTTTCGTCAGGTTTTTCGACTTGAGCAACGTAACGGGAAAAAGTTGTGCAGCAAATCGGCGTAATAGGTGCTAATGCTTTTACTGGGAAACGAGAGATTGAAAACGTTTTCACAAAAAGCGTATAATTGGTACAGTCAGCGACATTTGTGACGATTTTTATAAAAAAAGCGGGTTATGGTAGAGCTTGAATCATTTTAATGGTTTTGATAAGTAACATCTGGTGCGGATTGATTCCAGCACTTTACATTTTCCTGTCTCTATACACAGCATCGCCGTGTTGGTCCGAGCTCCTTTGCAGGATAGACCATCTGCCTTCCTGCCAGGCAGCTCGTAAAAGACGAGCATAGGCTCACCGTCACTAACACCGTGACATCTGACTAGGTGGTAGAGTTTCGCAGCGACTTGCCCGGATTTGTACCACCGCCTTACCTATTTCAGCCGGAAAAGCTGATGGACTATTCTACATTGTGTACCAGAAAAACACGAGGAAACAATACGGAGTTTCAATTTTAAAATGCTCTGTGTCCTTATTACACGTGGTATATGCTTTAATACATAGAACCTTTAGTTTTATAAGACCACTAGCTGTTGCCGCAAACTCCGTTCCGCCCGTTCAGTCTGTATGGGCAAAATTCAAATGTTGTTTTTCCCAGTTTACTCACAATCGAACTGCTACGTCATACGTGTGATATGTCTATGCCATACAGTTAAACTAATAAAAAACGGTTAATTTAGTATTAACGGTCTACTGTAGTTATTTATACCCATCAGTTTGTCATGTCATTTAAATATTCTTATGATATTTAACATTATGTGTTGAATAGCCGCTGTACACTTCAGCCCAACGTATAAATTGGCCCAACTCCTTGGTCCAATGTGTACTGTCGACCCTTTCATTTTATTTTATAATATCAACAAAAAATCCACAACACAAATTTCAAAGTAAACTTAATCTAATAAATATATTAAACATAGGCCAATTTAGAATTTTCATTTTGTTTTCTATACAGTTTGCTAATGTTTAGCGGCAGAATGACACAGTCATATTATAATTTTACTTAAAAGTAGGTAACTAAGGTATACCTACTACTAACTAACTACCTTACTTAGTAGTTTAAGTTTTAGCCCTGATGATGCTGTATAGCGAAACCGGTAGGCTATTAATTACAAAGTAATAAATTATAAGTGATAAGTAAAACAGTACAAGTGTTTCTTTCTTTAAAAATATCAATATTTAGAAGTTTTACCAAATACCGACGATGGAAAATATTAAATAAAAACAACATGTCATGTAAAATACGTCTATGACGGAGTGAAATATAAGTATTCAAAGAGATTGTATCAGGACCGAACTTACAATTAATAAATTTGTGTTACCATTTTCAGACAGTTTTTATTAATTTCCGGTTCAAAAAATTTGATTGCTGGGATTAAGGGTTAGCATTGAGTGACTAAACATGTGTGCAATGAGGAAGTCTAAAAATATTTTTTTGCACTATAATTACAGAACAAATCTTCGCAACTCGCAGCCGTTTTCTATCATTATATGTAGGTATGTATTGTACGTATAAACTTTCTTTTTATATTAATCAATTTCTTTATTAATAAAAAATCTTCTGTATAGTCTGAAAGATTTGAATTTACAAATAGTGGAAAACTTCGAACTATATTTTTTAATAGGTACTATATAGAGACTAAGTGACTCCCAAATGGCATACTATGTACTCGTAGTATAAGTGTAACGTCAGGAATAAATACAATTATAATATTATTTTGTTCGATTTTCGTTTCGTTTATGATCAATGCGCAATTTTGTGTGTTTGTATTGTGGGTCAATACGGTTGAACTGAAATTAATGAATTTCAGCATATAAATTGACCAGAACTGTTAAAGTATACTTCAACTAGGTATACCTACTAATTAAAGTAGTTGTAGGCGGCGAATATCTCTAACCGTCGGGAAAACTGAATATAATAATAAATAATATAATAATAATAAATAAACATCCCTGGACATATTACACAAATTGAATCTAACCCCAAAATAAGCAAATTATATGCTTGTATTATGGGTGTTAGACAACGGTGCATGATTCTGGGTTACATTTAACTATGAGCTAAACTGTCAAATATAAAGAAATTTAACCCAAGTTAGAAGGTAACTAAGAGTTAAATATTTAACCCGGGAAACTGCATGTGGCCTTAATACATATAAATACTTGAATAGATGCCAAAATAAATTTAATAAATACCCAGACCCGGAAATGCAGACATCTAAATGTTCATCACACAAATGTCTGCCCCCGTCGGGAATCGAACCCGAGCCTCGCGGTTGGTCGTTGTAGTTAGGCGTATACGCTAGCCACTCGACCAACGAGGCGGTCAATATAGTTCGATGCCTAAACTGGCAAGTTAAGAAACATTTCGGTAACAATGCTTGAGCAACTGCATTACACATCATTGCACGAGGCAGTCATCGCGAAAAAACCCACCAAAATACCAAGACCCATTGTAAATATGTCCACCGAACTCTATTAAAGTATGAAAGCATTGTGTAGAGGTCCAAGTGTGTTTGTCATGCTACGTACGGACATAACTATATACGGTCAAGGTATAATATTATTCTCACGTGATAGTATTTGTTTTGGATACAACACAGTAGGTATTAAACAGATTTTTATACCTAATAAGTATGCTGTTATTATAAAATAGAAAATATTTTTATTCACATTCACCTTATTCCCCGTGTTGGTCCGGGCTCCTTTAAAGAATAGAACATCTGCCTTCCTTGACTGGCAGCTCGTAAAAGGCAAGCATATGCTCACCGTCACTAACACCGTGACGTCTAACTAGGTGGTAGAGTTTAGCAGGGTTGGTACCACCGTCTTACCTATTCCTGCCGCCATAACGTCATGACGTGTTCCGGTTCGGAGGGTAAGGTAGCCGGTAAACTTACTTTTGCTCGAGGCCTAACGTCTCGGCCTCAGGTTGGCAACGCACCATTACCACCTTTGGTGTCTCTAGGGGGCGTGAATTTCTTACCATCATGAAATCCGTCTGTTTGTTTGCCTTCCAATATCATCAAAAAAAATCATAACCTTATAAGAGGAACTTGTGACGCGTCTGTTTAATACTAAAACTACCACCGGATCGGAACGCGGCCACACACTGAGAAGATCCGGCAAGAAACTCAGCGAGCATGTCTTCTTTTCCTAATTATATACAAATTTATTAGTTTCACATCACACTTTATTACTAATAAGAGATTAGTATAAAGGAGCAATTAATTCCAAGCACTCCTATTCGATAGATATTCAGCAATGGTATAGTAACGTTTTTAGATTATGGTATCTTTCCCCTGTGCTGGTCCGGGTCCCTGCCTCCTTGTCTGGCTGCTCTTAATAGCCGAGCATGAGTTTAATGGGACATTTTCTGCAAGACCACTCGAGAAGCTGTTTAGTAACTTTTTCGGATAGTGTCTGTGTTGCAGTAACGTGTTTTGGTCTGTGGGTGGATTACTGCTAGATTCGGACATTAGGACTGACCATGGTCACAAGGCAAGCAATATGCAAGGCTCGGATTCTATTCCCGACGGGGGAAAACACTTGTGTAATGAACATCTCGTAAGTCTGTTTTTCCGGGGTTGTGTATTTCAATTTTTTTGTACCTATATATTTGTGTATTTAAATTTATAAATATCACGGTTTAAAACCTTTAACACAAGCATATAATTTGCTTTGGAGTTACATTCAATTTGTGTAATACATCCAGACAAATTTATTTATTTTTATTAAATATTTATCAACAACATATCAAACACATCCATAAAATTAGGAAAATTGAGTGCTTGTTCACTGTCTATATTATATGGTTTATATCCATGTAACGTAATTATGGTTTAAACGTAATATAATTGCAAAAACCGATTTTTCTTTTGTTTTAGATTTCTTGTTTTTAGAATAAAACATCATAAATGTCGTCAATAAACCCACATTTTCAAGTCACATTTAAACAGGACCACAAAAGAAGCACGAGTTTTAGTTTTAAATTTGCATATCTACGAACACATGATCTGTAAAGATCTAACAATATCTAGATCATTTAAATCGGCCAAGCGGATTAGAAGGTATGATGTAATAAAGGATCTTGCACACATACAAAATACGAGCGCAACATAACACTTGCAACAGGGTAATAAAGAACGAACTTTAATGAAAAAATATAAAATAATTATTACATGTTATTTAGAAATTGCTATTGGTGGTACTAGTGCCTACATAACGCTTGCACTCAACAATATTTTAATAATGTTTTGGATAGTGTAACCATCTAGTAATAAAAAAAAGCACTTCAACCTACCTTGCTGTTAAAACCGTCCATTACGAATTTATTCTATTAATCACAATTAAAATAACATTTGTAATAATACACTCTGTATTATATTATATATTCAGATGTTTGGATTCTAATAAATTAAGTATTTGACGATAACTAAGATCGAAATTAGTCGGTGATAGCTTTTTTAATGGCTAATGTGTTGCTAGCCTAACGGCTTTTACAACTTCACCGGACTTTACGTGGTAAGTAGTGGTAATAACTGATAAGTATGGAATAGCACTCTAAGTAAACTTTTAACAACTTACTAATAAATATAAACTAAAGTACCTACTTGAAGGTTCAAGGTGGTATTATAATCTTTATATCACTGATATACAGACTATAATTTGAACTTTACTTTTACCCGTAATTTAGTCTATTATTAATAAGACGGATATGTGTAATATTTTTTAATGTTATTGGAAGGTAAACAAGCAGACGGTTTTCCCGATGGAAAGAAATTCCCGCCGCTTAGAGACACCAAAGGTGGTAATGGTGCGTTGCCAACCTAAGGCCAGGATGTTAGGTCTCGAGCAAAAGTAAGTTTACCGGTTACCTTACCCACCGAACAGGAACACGTCATGACGTTATGGCGGCAGGAATAGGTAAGGCGGTGGTACCAATCCGGGTGAGGTGCAGCGAAACTCTACCACCTAGTCAGATATCACGGTGTTAGTGACGGTGAGCCTATGCTCGCCTTTTACGAGTTGTCTGGCAGGGAGGCAGATAGTCTATTTTGCAAAGAAACCCGGACCAACACGGAGAAATTCAATATGACGTGACGATACAAAAAAAAACACTTAACTACATACACAATATAGACTTTGGAGCAAGTGACGGTGCAGGTTCTTTCTATACTTAGCTGGTAATAAATTTCAAATAAAAAATTACATTGTGCAAGTGTAACAAAAACATCGTTGAGCTGAAGGTCGCCGGCAGACACGAATACACTTTCTACTCATTATTATTGTTACACACATAACTAAATACCTAGCTATTACCCGCGACTCCGTCCGTGGTACATCGGTCCACTACTGTTACCCTACTACAAACAAGGGTTATGTGTTTCGCAAGCGAGCACACGGCTGTCCTGATGGTAAGAGATTAGCGTGGTGACACCATTGATTTCATAGGTGCGACGCGGTCCTGCGACAGGGTTTTTTATATCTATGATGCAGGTCTACCAGCTACTCTCTGGACCGGATCATGAGAATGTTATTATGGCTGAAGTAATATGTAAAGCGGTGCATCTCTACCCGGGCAAGGTGCTGCACAGGTTTTATATTATAGTTATATACCTAAGCAAATGAATTTCCCTATGATAAGAAATACACGTCACCTTTACTAGGTGGTAGAGTTTCGGATTGACTCGCCCGGATTGGTACCACCGCATTACCTATTTCTGCCACCATAACATCAGTCCCTGACATTGACGTGTACCGGTTGGTAGAATAAGGTGCCGGTGTACTTAATTTTGCTCGAGGCCTAAAATCCCGGTCTCAGGTTGGCAAAGCACCATACACCATTTGGTGTAGGCGGCATGAATTTCTTACCATCGGAAATTCGCCTGCTTGTATGTCCTCACCATCACACTATAAAAAAATACAGATACTTACAGATGGTAAACTTCTTGCGTAAGCTTGTCGGCTATCCTACTCTCTACAGCATAAACAACAATGACCACTGGATAATTATGGCAAAAATACCAATTCGTATGCGTATAATTGCAACAAGCGATCAAAACGCAACCGATTGCGATGTGTCAAATAAAATCGACAAAAGTAATAATAGTTATAAAAACTAAAAGTAGTAATAATAGGAAATTGCAATAATTATAATAACATCGCGCAACTTTTCTCAAACGGGTAATGCATGTTACGTAATATCTGAATTCTTGTTTAATATCGACGTCCAACATTGAATCTAATTCCTTATACAGATGTTCATACCATTCGATACTTTTTTTGTACACGAATTCCATTTTAATTAAATGTCAAAATCTTTAATCAGACTTCGGTGTAGCAAGTGAGTTTTTTGTTAGTTGTTTGTAGTGTTTAGTAGTTGCTAGTTTCGTTGTTGCTAGTAAGACTGCTAGTAGTATTACAATGGTATTTGACTAGGGTAATATTAGCCATAATACAACCCTTATTAACTG
>NJDD01001669.1:71371-101778 GCA_002245505.1 Calephelis nemesis | reverse complement strand
AGCATAGGCTTACCGTCATTAACACCGTGACATCCTACAAGGTGGTAGAGTTTCGCAGCGACTCGCCCGGATGGGTACCACCGCCTTACCTATACCTGCCGCCATAACGTCAGTGCCTGACGTTGACGTGTTCCGGTTCGGAGAGTAAGGTAGCCGGTAAACTTACTATTGGCATTACTCAGGTTGGCAACGCACCATTACCACCTTTGGTGTCTCTAGGCGGCGTGAATTTCTCACCATCAGAAAATCCGTCTGCTTGTTTGCCTTAGAATATCATAAAAAACGGGAACCGTCAAGGAATTCCGCATGTATAAGGCAAGCCTAACTCGTAACGGGCCGCATCACTTTTAGCAGGCCAAGTACTGGATCTCGAATTCGTAAAATTGCGATACGAAACACGATTATGTCAAATGCAGTTTTAACATAAATTTTTATCACTCGCTTCACGCACTGATAAGTGTGCTACTAGTGATGTTGCCCAACGTGTTACCTTGAGATAGACACCGTTCGAATCAGATTCATTCTTTAACAAGTAATATTAGCATCGGTTATCGGATTTATGAATTATAAAGTTAATCTCGTAATTATAAATAATATTACCAATACTATAAGATCAAAATCTATGCAACTGTAACGAAATATCGACAAATAATGTAAGTACTCCGTACCTAAACAAACTAGCTGTTGTAGTCCCACAGGAACATATAAGTATAGTAAGTATCCCACAGGAATATCTAAGTAATAAAAATTACGTGTTAATCCAAGTTATCCTTTATATGTGTGCCAAATTTTATAATAATCGGTGTAACAGTTTTTGTGTAAACGAGTAATAAACAAACAAACATAAAAACTTTCGTATTTTTAATATTAGTGGGATAACTTATGAGCAGCAAAACTGCCAAAACTAACTACAATTATTTCATTATAAAAAATAGGTATAAACTAGGTCACGATTTAAAAAATATTTTTTTCGAAAGACAGCTATGGATTCCAAGTCAGTAGTGCTATACAAATTTTATCTACATCCTACTAGTAGTCTTGATTTACACTTAATAATTTCCCTTCCTACCTACCTTTCTTTTGCCTACCCTATAAGGGACTTGGCGTGAAGATATGTATGCATATATTATGTACTTAATAATTTTCATCTATGTAGATGAGATAAAAATGTAAGTTTTGTCATGTTGATCCATGATAAAATAATATGGAACTACCTCAGGGTCATAATCTATCTTTCTAAAAAATATCCATCAAAATCAAAATACAATATATGTTCTAATTGAGAACCTCTCAGAAATAGGATATTTTGGATTAAATAGTAGTTAAAATAATTAAAAATATATCATGTAATAATTAAATATAAGTGTTTCATTTTTTAAAATATTATTGTAATGAGTATAATGAACTATACCATATTAGGTACCTTGTTAGATATAATCCCAAAGCTGAATATCATAAATCTGAGGACTCATTTAAATATTTCTATATCTAGCTATTTGCCCTCGACTTCGTTAGCGTGTAATATTTACGATCTTCACACAAACTTTCATCGACTATAGTAGTCTTTTTGGGGTTAATTAAAAAAAAATAGCCTATGTTTGAACTTTGAACCCAGACAGATTAAGCTATATGCATAACAAATTTTATCAAAACCGGTTAAGTAGTTTAGGCGTGAAATAGTAATAAACATAATATAGAATTTAGTATTTAAATGTAATATTATTAATAATTATTAATCACCTCTGTGGTCAAGTGGTTCAGCTGTTGCATGAGGTCCCGGGTTCGAATCCCGGGTCGGGCAATAAAAAAGAAAAATTGGGTTTTTCAAATTTTCTAATAAAAAGAATGTTGCTCGGGTTTGGAAATGTGCCCGGTTGGCGATAGGCTTGGCACCTATCACATTGTGGGATTTAGTGTCTTCGGCTAGTCGTAGGTGCCCTGGTTGTGCCTCTGTTTCCCCTTCGGGGATATGGGCGTGAATATGCTTTTTATAATATTACACCCATAGCTTCGACCACATACTCGTACTAAAACAATATAGCATTTCTACGGGAACTCTTTCAGCATAATAACTCTCTTTATTTAAATGTGCGTTCTGTAATAGCTACAAAACATTAAAACAGAAGAATTAACTTTATTTTGATATTTCTTAACAGAAAAAGATTACAAATTTTCGAAAGACATGAGATTATTTTATCCCCATATCTCATCGAGTTCTCACGATTGAGCTATAATTATGTTACCAATCAGACGAAGTTATGGACAACGTCTGTCAAAATTATACCAGATATAAATAACTGCAATAGTCTCCTGCAGACATCATTTTAATTTCATGAACATTATAATTTCGATCCGGAATCAGTTCCAATTAATTCAGTGTAAAATTGAAAAGCTCAGTACATTATGAAACGAACATAATCAGCAATATTTGCTTTTGATCGCTTCAACAAAAATCTTCTCTCTTCTTTATAAATACTAGTGGTCGCTTATTGGTCGAAATTAGTTTAAAATTTAATATCTTGTTGATAAGAACGCCATCTTCATTTCTCAAGACCAACTAGTTTGTTTCCAAATTTTTAGTGCGCCATCTGCGATCTTCTATTGTTATCATCAATCTATTTGTTTGTGTGTGTCAAATGCGCGGTAGTGTAGGCAATGTTTTATTTATTGATTTAATGTACTTTAAAAGCATTATTATTGAAAAATATTAGCGTTCTGCACTATTCCTACACATAAACTGTAAGTGCAAAATGTATAACCGCGCAATTTTCGTAAAAAGGGGTCCAAAGTTTTGGCATCACGTATTAATATATATATACATTATATCTTTTAGTAAACGAGAACAAATAATTAAACCTATTGCGTAATTTTACCGGCTTTTTACCGGATATGAGTAACATTAAAAGCACAGCCTTCAGCTTTACTAACGTAGAATTAACAAATATCCGCACAACAAAATATTAATGAAATCGGTGAAATTGCTGCCATATTATTGTGCAGTGACTTGGGAAAAAAAGGAACATATTTTTTAAAATATAGATGTATAAACATAATATTTGAATATTTAGGAGTTAGTAAAATATATAAACTGGTTGTCAAATCTATCCGTAAAAGTAGGTAGTGTTAGTTACACTATTTATAACTCAAGAAAATTGGTGGGCAGGTAGCTTAGAACCGGGGACATAGGATGCTTTTTATCCGGTTCGATTGTAAGGAAACTGGGAAAAACATTTCAATTTTTCCTATACAAACTGAACAGGCGGAACGAAATTCGCGGGAACAGTTAGCACGATATAAAATTTAACCAACGTGTTGCAGCTTGTCTTCTAATGTAACATAGTACGAGTAACAATATATTACGTCTACGGCTATGTTACACTAGAAAACAGGCTATAACAATGATTTTCTAACTGCCTTAAAAAAAGAGGAGGTTATAATTGTTCGAGTCCATTTTTTTAATATATTGATTACACAGTTTGTTTGCTTCTGAGGTGGTCCCATTACCACCTGGAGATGGAATCCCAGCAAATTCGAGGAAAATACTTAATTTGTTGTATAATTAGACAATATTGACATCAAGGTCGCTTTTTTACAGTTTTATTTTTCTTAAACTTTATTGTATTCTTTAGTTCGATATAATTTATATCGATTTTAGTCAAATTAAAAAATCAAAATATTTAACTACTCGTAACAAGTTGCCATACTAACTTTGCAGCTTGTCTTCCTATAGTGTAATATTATAGCCATTTTACAAAAACCAGAACAAATTTCCCAATTGAATAAATATTAAGAAAATATGATATTACGTATTTGAAACAAAAATATAATATGCATATTCTACTAATGTAACAGAGATTGTGTTTCACCATTTTTAGTAAACAACCTAGAACATTTGAAGTTATTTGGAATATCCTGGTGATAAGAGACCAACATCGACTATCTTTTTTTTGTGATAAGATATTGAACAAGCTGACGGCTCTCCTGATGGTAAGAAATATCGTGGCCTATGAACACCATAGATGTTATAGGTGCGTCACAGTCTTGTGGTCGTGATGTAAGGCCTATTGTGCAAGTCTACCAGCTACCCCACCTTCCGGACCGGAATACGACGATGTCGTTATGGCAGCAGGAATAGGTAAGGCAATGGAGCCTTACCCGGGCAAGTGCTACATAGCACTCTTCCACCAGTGGCAGAGGCAGTGGTATCTAGTTGTAACAAAGGTGTTAATGGAATGTTGCCAACCTGATGTGGAGATGTTAAGTCTATTATGTAAGAAAATTTTCTTGTTCATTAAAGTGTACCTAGGCTAGGGATCATTGTTGCATCGACAAGCTTGTTGTGACCCAGTTCCCATGGTAACAATACAGACAATTATACCCACATAATAATTAATTAGACATATTAAATGAATTTACAGAATACAATAAAAAACGCGTAATCTATTTGTGCAACATAACACAGACACAACAGTGGTGTGTACTGGTCGCTAACGAAATAATTCATCAAAATATCAGCTTATTAGATTCAGTGCTTTTTTATGTCACAAGGTACGGAAGAAGAAGAAGAGAGCTCTCCTGATGGTTAGAGACAACCGTCTACTGTAGAAACTAGAGTTTAGGTTTACAGACACACACTGAGACACGTTAATCTTCTAATACATCTCGTTACAACAAAATTTGTGTTCTATATGAAATAAATATATTCCCATCCTGTTTTGTCGGGTTTTAAAAAGGTTGGCTTGTCACATCCCTTTAATATTGAAAACTATAAAATCACACACATTCTTGTAAAATTGCGTAGTCAAGGGCTGCAGCTAGTTTGACCAAGATAAGGGATGTTCTCATCACTAGAAACTTCGTCTATTCAGTTGAGTTTGAGTAGTATAAAATGAATAATTTGGATCAGTACAATCAGAGTACAATACATAATGTAGACAATGACGTGCTTTGCAATTAATTTTATAAAACATAAACATTCATCCATTGTTCTTTGTATGGCCTCGCCGGTATCCATATTCGAATACGGCTTGGACAATTTAGATCATAATATTTAGATTACGCATGTTATATACATTTGAGTGACACAAGCGGCCTAATGCATGTAATAAAATTGCTATATAATTGAGACTCTAGCAAAAAAGAAGTAAGTAAGTATCTTCACGCCCATATCCCCGAAGAGGCAGACACAGACACAACCAGGGCTTTCACGACAAGCCGAAGACACTAAGTCCCACAATGTGACAGGTGGCAAGCCTATCGCCAACCGGGCACATATCCAATCCCGAGCAACATTTCTTTTTTATTAGAAAATTGGAAAAACAAATTTTCTTTTTGTTGCCCGACCCGGGATTCGAACCCGGGACCTCATGCAGTCAAGTCTAACACCTGAACCGCTAGACCACAGAGGCGAGACTTTAGCGCTTTAGTTAAATTTTGGGGGTTTAAAGCTAAGGCGCGAAGGTTAGGTTGCCTTCAGCGTCGCGGCAGCTATAAATAAATCAAAGGTGAGGTCAAAGAAGGTTCGGTCAAATCGAAACCCCTTTGTGATTGTCTACTTGTACAATGGTTTTTACACTTATATAGTGCTTTTTACTAGCTTTTATAAAAGTACCTTTATGCCCGTATCCGCGAAGAGATAGGCAGAGGTACAACCAGGACATCCGCGACTAGCCGAAGACACTAAGAACCATAATGCAAACCTAGCACATATTAAATCCCGGGCAACGCTTTTTCATCAGACAATTGATAAAACACACTTTCCTTCTGTTGCCTGTCACAGTCATCGAACTCGGGACTTCATGAAGTCAAGTGCAACAACCAGACCGCTAGACAACGGAGGCGATTAGATTTCACAGCTTATTATAACAACCCTAATTTAAGGAGTAGAAAGAAAGAATTTTACGTTATCATTTTACGTATGTTCAAATAAGCAGACAGATTTTCAGATGATAAGAACTCCGTATCATCTATAAATTCCAAGATGTTAATGCTACGTTGCGAAACTGAGATATGTTATTACTTTGCCTAAATTTACCATCCTCCACCCCCCAACAGAACAATGATCGAAGATGATACTAATCAAGAGATTTCAAAAATGTATGTAAGCATACACATACTGCTGTACTAAAGTTTTGTTAGCAAATAAATATTAAGTAGCATATTTAGATTTATTACAAGATTAAGCATTTAGTACAAAAAACAATTTTTAAAAGAGATATATATTGTAATCCATTCCAGTATCTTTGTTAGTAATCGCATCTGTGGTCTAGCGGTTCAGCTTCCTGAGGTCCCGGGTTCGAAACCCGGGTCGGGCAACTGAAAGAAAATTGAGTTTTTCCAATTTTCTAATAAAAAAAAGGTTGCTTGGGATTTGGATATGTGCCCGGTTGGCGTTAGGCTTGCCATCTATCACATTGTAGGACTTAGTGCATTCGGCTAGTCGTGGGTACCTGGTTGTGCCTCTAACTACCTCTTCGGGGATAAGGGCGTGAAGATACTTTTTTTTCTTTCTAGTATCAACCGTACACTAACTACCGTTTTCCGACCCAGACAGGAGAAGAAACAGCGAAAAACCTCTTCAGCCTCCAAGATTTCATTAATTATATTAGGTTAATAATTATTACAAGTACTTTATTATTAATTTATTATTTAAACAAATCCAAACGGCGATGTAATTGAGTAACAGAAGTTTCAACATTTACAGTCATATAATTATTTAGTTTATGAGTGTACGTTCTAATAAACAATTAAGTAATATTATTTCGTATGAAATTGTTATCTTCAGATCATACTCGGTACTGTCCGCAGCGTTACCTGCTTGTTAAAACTATTTAGTTCTTTATTCGGAACTCTTGCAGATATCAGAATAAAAAATATTCTACGGCCTAAAGTACTCCAAGGATCAAACTGGTAATATATTTTTAATATACTGTGATACAGAATATACCATTCATTCAACTTTACTCTGCCTTCAGAGTTTAGGCTACGTTTATTAATAATTCCGACGGTTAAGGTTTAATTTATTTCTTTGGTGAAATTCACTAAAATCTGTGCAGTTACTCTGACATGATAACGTAACAGATATAGAAACACACACTTTCCCGTTAATATTGTTGTTATTATGATATTCCATCAAAATACTTGGAATAAATATTTTATTTTTAACGCTTTTCTCGTGCTCGGGAAAAATTTAAGATATTAAAAAAAATAAAGAAAGAAATAATTTCACCGCAGACATCCACCGTGCTAACATTAAAGCATACATACATAATTATATTCTTGCCAAGTTCCTTGTAAGGTAGGCAGAGTGTATGAAATGCTAAGTATCACGATCATTGCAGACCTCCCTCGTTTCCTACAAATTTACTCTTTTTATAGAAATACGCCGGTTTCGGATACTTTTAACACCACCCTCCGATAATATGCGAGCGATTTGATAGTTCAACGTCAACTAGGTCACCCCTGGTACCTATATCCCTCAACATTCGCATTAAAATCTGTTTTATCAATCTTTCAGTGTGATTCCCTTACTTTTTTTGAAATTTCCCTAACGCTTGTTTGCACAACTCTTTTTCTCTCTCTGATCTCACTGTTGCGAGTAACTTTTCTGAATATTAAAAATAAAAGTTAAAGGCATCACGGCGATGTAGCAGAGTTAGGCTAGTCAAAACGTGTGCGGAAAAACCACGCAATAATAGTATGGGCAAATGTAGAGCAAATAACGCCTAATCTCATAAATCTCATTACGTAAGTGTTCTAAAAACCAGGATTAAGATAAGTCCAGTGATTTAAGCTATCTATACACATATATAGCTTTATTTGGAAACATTTCGACCGCCTCGTTGGTCGAGAGTCTAACGTACTCGCCTAACTGCATCGACGAATCGCTAGGCTCGGGTTCGATGCCCGACGGGGACAGGCATTTGTGTGACGAACATTTAGATGTCTGCATTTCCGGGTCTGGGTGTTTATTAAATTTATTCTGGTATATATTTAAGTATTTCTATGTATTAATATCGTTGACTAACACCCATAACACAAAGCATATAATTTGCTTACTTTGGGGTTAGATTCAATTTGTGTGATTTGTCCAGGGGTATTTATTTATTATTAAACACTTGTACTTTCCACAATATTTTTTTTTTATTTTTATAGTTTAGCCAACCGGTTTCGCTATTCAACCATCATCAGGTCTATATAACCTTAGCAACCGTAAGGGACTTGGCGTGAAGATATGTATGTATGTATGTATCTCCTATACCTGTCGTGATCTGACGTCCCTAAGCTACTCCGAAAACCCCTTCTTCAGCTCCCCTATAATACCATCCATCAATCTGAAATGGATGAATGTGTTATTTTTTCACCCACAAACTACTGAGCAAGTTTAGATGAAACATTGCAACTAGGTATATAGTATTTACATCAGAATAACATTACTTACTAGTACATTCAAAGTCGCTAACAGAAGCTATATTAACCAACGGAAGAAACACTTGGACACTTAAGGCCCCATGCTTAGTCAGCCAGAACAGCCAGTCGCCGCACTCCTCCGTTCCATGATTACGAGTACTATGAAATACTGCGCTCTAAAGTAAACGTCTTAAGCGACAAATCACTATTTTTGACACTATAAAAGTAATTTGAAAAAAGTATAAAAACTGAAACATTTATTTTTTTCCCCGTGTTGGTCCGGGCTCCTTTGCAGAATAGACCATCTGCCTTCTTGCCAGGCAGCTCGTAAAAGGCGAGCATAGGCTTACCGTCACTAACACCGTGACAGTGACTAGGTGGTAGAGTTTCGCAGCGACTCATCCGTGTTGGTACCACCGCCTTACCTATTCCTGCCGCCATAACGTCATGATGTGTTCCGGTTCGGAGGGTAAGGTAGCCGGTAAACTTACTTTTGCTTGAGGCCTAACATCCTGACCTACGGTTGGCAACGCACCATTACCATCTTTGGTCTCTAGGTGGCGTGAATTTCTTACCGTCAGGAAATCCGTCTGCTTGTTTGCCTTCCTATAACATAAAAAAAAATATCTTTTAGGTATAGTACTTATCTATGTCTATGTCAAATCTGGTGTCGATATTTTCATAATAATTGAAGTAGACAGTTGGGTTTTGCTTTCAAAAAAGGGTCAACTTTTTGATTTTTTTCTATCGAGCAGAGTGAAATGAATTGTGTTTTAGAAACAATAGTCTTATAAAGCAGAATTATGTTAATCTTGTGTATTTTTGTCACCAAGATCCATGATTGCTTTGTATGAAAAAACTTTATACTGCTGAAGTATTTTAGCAAACATGGATGGACTTAATATGTTAAAGGTGGGCTATCACTTCGAGTCTGGAACCTTCCGGCTATGCTACTCTTCTGTGACAAGCTTTCAAATACGAAAAAGATAACCACTAACGTTATTATAACAATACAAGACGGACGAGTCTACTGATTGCACTAGTGTAGTCATCAGGTAATGAAAATGACTAGATTGTTCACGAGCCTTGTGAAGGTTAGGGGGCGTTAATGGTTTCCTTACCCTCCACCACTGAAGAGATTGCCATTTCAATATCAAAAAAATACAGTTATCTTATGTAATATTGACATGCCACATTCGCCTTTTTCCAGATAATTGGTAAGTAAATATATGTCTCTTATGTAAAATTAATAAATTACGTAACCCAAAACGAAAATGCCGGTCCGACAGGTTTGAGAGCCTTCAAATTGCTGTTGACCGGAAGGCAAAAATATCTGGTATAACTGAAATTACAGATAACTTGACATATTGTTTTAAAAATATTCAGTATGTAGGCCATTAGTGAGTAAAAGGGTAACTATAAATAATAGTTACCAAAAATACGTTTTACTTTTTCCTTTTTTTAATTTACAGATTATGATAGTAATTTTATTTGTATGTTTTGCTAAGATGCGGTACATTAAAATAAAAATAGGTATTTTTACTTGCAAGTGTAAAGACACCATAGATGTTGTAGGTGCGTTGCTGTCTTGTGGCCAAGATGTTAGGCTACTTGTTTTGCAAGTCTACTGGCTATGTCTGTAGGGATAAGTCTACTTTACGGACCGGGACATGACACTACCAATGTGGTGGCAGGAATAATATAACAATAAATAAATAATAATGTAATAAGGCGGTGGATGCCGAATCCCTACCCGGACAATTCGCAGCACGCCCATCTCTTACCAGTGGTCTCGTTGGCTAAGACCTATTTAACTTTAGCCTTTTACGATCTGCCAGGAAGGTAGATGATCTACTTAGCACAGGAATCATGGACCAACACAGAGGCCAATTTTTCACCATTTCATTTCATTGGCCACGATCACGTTACTTTAAATGCATATTTATTAACATATTAAGGCATCAAATTGATTTTATTTATACTCGTATTTGATAAGATGTTTTTTTTTGTTTGTCTTTGCTTTGACAGTATTTTTCTTTGCCTTTGCCATGGCAGTGTTTTTCTATTTGCCTTTGCCGCGACAGTATTTTTATTTGCATTTTCCACAACGGTATTTTTGTTTGCTAGCACAAGTGGATTCTGCAAAGTGGAAGTGGAACAGGGTTAACGTTAAGATGATGATGATGAACACCCAAATCATCAGATATGATAATAAACTTCACATGTGCAGCTAGTGACCTACAGAACTAACGACGTGGTGCGTTGACCTCGAACATGTTGGTGCGAATTGCGCCATACAGGCTGCGCAATGTACAGTAGTTCCACAGTAGTAGTGTATCAAGCTAATTCACGTTTATTTGTAACCGACTACGCAAAATGTAACGAAGAATACTGAATTGTATTTAATGAAAGTAGTGAAAAAGCCTAAATGATGATATTGAGATGAAATGTGGTTCAAAATGCACCCAATGTTTTTCTATTTCAAAATACAAGAAATGCCTTATCTGTAAAGAATAGCGAAGTCACAAAAAATTAACTAGTGCCGTTCGGTATCCGCGTTATGTCAGATGAAAACAACATACTATATCTTTGCAGCACATTGATATGCAGCACCGTGCATTATGGATTTAAAGATAATTATATACTCCTGTAAAGCCGTGTGTGAGTTCACTTTATTATTACCTTCAGAGACCGATATTGATTAATAAATTATGCGAAGTTGCCGGCAACAGCTAGCTAAATTTTAGAACTTAATTTGCATATATACATCTGGGTGATCAACACTATGGCAGAAATACTGCCTTATCGAATTCTGTCGCCACAGCGTCTAGGCTTGCTATTATCTTATTTTATTCCGTACAAGTGCAAAGGAAACAGGAGAAGTTGCATATGTGGATTTATCTTGAACTGTAAGGCAGGTTATAATGTATAGCAGAAACGTCTAGGGAGTTTATAGGGGATGTTTGTCTCTTACCGACAAAAGAGCCTTCACAGTGTTCGCTATCATACACTTAAAAAATTGTGTGTGTACTTATTTACACGCGTTAGAAGTTATACTTCTTCGGCGTAATAAGATAAAAATCTTTTTAAAAATTTTATCTTTTGCCTTATTTTACATTTGTAGACAAAATGACTCTAACCACAGAAAAAAGGTATTTAATACATTAAAAGATTTATTATAATGCATTATTTAGTTAAATAAAGTTTATTTCATATTTAAGGTACCTTTTTTTGAAAAACTAAAATGTTATCTATAGCTAACTTCGTCATGTCGGTTTTTCTTGACGGTGTGCGCGCGCATCATAAAAATTTACCCTCATCATTTTTTCCTAACGCGCCAAAAGAAGTATAACTTCAAAAAGGTGGTGCATACATAAATACAAAGATACACACGAAATGTATGACCCTTGTTCGCAACCGGGTAATAACACAAAGAATTCAGCTTTCCCAGTGTACATCACGGTTTTACCTTGAAGATATAGCGATTAGTAATGCTGAACGACTACACGCTGATACGCGGCCACACTACTATGTAGTTATGTACTTATCTGGTTTCTAATCTCTAGAAATAACTATTAATATTAACCTAGTAAAATTTTAAAAAATTACAATATTACGTCGTGCAAAGAAAGAAAAATGCGCATCATGTATAAGTGAAAACTCTTGTACAAATATGGAAGAAACTTAAAAGCATCTATTTTTAAATAAATTAAATAAGCATCAATTAGGTAGTATCTTCAAGCTCGCAAAAGGTATAGGCAGAGGTGCACCCACGACTAGCCGAAGACATGAACATTGTAAAAAAATGTTATTGTGTTATATGTACCGTAGATGCATTCAAATGCTTGTAGTAAAAAGTGGTTATTTTAATATGTATTGCAAACAGACACTCCAGTTTTAATTATTTGCATAGAGTATAGATGAGGTTTTGTATTTACCAAATATAGTGGCAGAAATTACATATCACAAACATGATATCAATACTTATTATTGTAACACTTGATCGTGTTATCTTGCAATTTTTACAACCAATAAAACCTTTTGTTTTTGAAATGTTTTATATTTTATAAATTATTTATGTATTTCGCGTTCATTTTCCTATTCCTCGCGTCTGAAATAATCAAAGAAACAATTATTTTTTAATATATCATCCAAACTATTTTTAAATTTAAACTTTTTAAATACGTTTTCTTTTGGCTACAGGCAGGAGAGTTTGCATGGTAATGCAACTTCTACTATTATACGTACACAAACACTATACCAATACTTATTACTACAGTTCTATTCTACCATTTACTTAGTTTGAGGCTTAAATGAATGAATTATGATAAAAATTAAATGAGTGAATAATTAAAAAGGAGACAGCTTTGTGTATTTTTTTATTCTACTATTCAGAATTTGCTGGAATTCATTATCGCACGTAAAACCTTATCGTCACGTTTTCGACTTTCCATTCGATAAATAACTTTAAGATAACCAAAATATATCTATTCGGTTAACAATGCCATCTCCATTTCTCTATCTTTCTTGTATGTTAGTGGTATCCCGAAGTAATGCACGCCCCTTTAGACTGCAGCCCTTGTTGAGTGGGGTAGAAGGGGGTAGACACCGTGAGGTAGTTGGTGCGAGTTCAACATAACTTTTGTGTTACCCCGAGGCATAAAAATTAAGACCTTTCCTAATTTAAAATAGACTATTTCTGTCGGACAAGCTTGTTTTTTTTATAAATTAACTGACACCAAACAAAAAAAATTTTAGAAGTAACGTGTTGGTCCGACGGTGTAGAACAGACCAATGGCCCCCCCCTTTCCGGTAGCTCGCATGAGCCAAGGATAGCTAACCGAATAGGCTTCGACCACCTTACCTATTCCTACCGTTTTAATTATAGTGTGTAAATGTAATCTATATATCTATATATAAAAGAAAGCTATATATAAAGATAATCGCCTCTATGGTCTAGCGGTCCGGGTGTTGGACTTGACTGCATGAGGTCTCGGGTTCGAATCCCGGGTCGACCAACAAAAAGAGAGTTGGGGTTTTCCAATTTTCTAATAAAAAAAAATGATGGTCGGGATTGAAAATGTGCCAGGTTGGCGTTAGGCTTGCCACCTATCACATTGTGGGACTTAGTGTCTTCGGCTAGTCGTGGGTGCCCTGGTTGTGCCTCTGCCTACCTCTTCAGGGATATGGGCGTGAAGATACTTACTTACTTAAAAGTAAGCCGTGTTAGTTACACTAGTTATAACTGAAGAACTGTTGAACAGATTTGGCTGAAAATTGGTAGGCAGGTAGCTTAGAATGAGGAAAAGCATATAGGATACATTTTCTCCGGTCCAACTGCGAGAAAACTAGGAAAAATAACATTTTATTTTTCCCACACAAACTGAACAGGTGAAACAAAGTTCGCCGGAACAACTAGTATTTAATATATAAACAGTTTTTATAAGAAATTCTGTCGTTTTTTAAGTATTGGGAAGTCATGTAGGTATAGGAAATAGTGCTTATTAAAAACCCCAATGTCGTAGGAAATACGTCGGAAAGGCCGAGAAAAGAAGGTTAACATTCTTTTAAGGCTTGAATAATCTTGTAATATTTCGTAAGTAACCAGTTCTCAACCATCTTATGAAAAGGAGGAGATTTTAAATTCCACTGTATATGTTGTGTTGTCAGAATGTACAACTTTACTGGATAAACCAATTTTAATGATTAGTTAGTTCAATAATAGATATTTTTTTGCTTGGTGTTTAAGATGCTTGGTTTTCATAAACTAAAAAGTGGTTTTTGAGTTACAATTTTTATTGTATCTATGTCAATGCGCGTACAAAAGTCGCTATTTGTTTTTAAAATGTGATCGCCTCTTTGGTCTAGCATTTCAGTTGTTGGACTGGATGCTTGAGGTCCCAAGTTCGAATCTTGGGACATGCAACAAAAAGAAAATTGGGGTTTTCCAATTTACTAATAAAAAAACCTTGCCCGGTTGGCGAGTTTGCGAAGCAACGTGACGCAGCGGTTTGTTTTGGTGTAGTTTGGCACTTGCACCGTGACTACAACTAGATGGCAGAGTTTAAGACTCGTTCGGATTAACTCAACCACCTATTCCACCAAAAAGTGTTCAATAAGTAAGTAGAAAGTACAAATGTTATTTTTTTCCATTTATTACAAATTCACAATTTGTTTACATACTACATAATGGCATTTTTAAAAACCACACTGGTTTAATATAAAATGCCATATGCCATATGTTTAATATAAAAAAGTGTGTACAAACAGAACCTCGTAAAACCATATGTTGTTCTGATTACAATCGATGAACACGTCTATAGTCTATGAATAATCGATTTAATGAGCTGGATTGAGAAGAAAACAATAAGTGCCAGGGATATTGCATCGATTAAGGCTATGTTACACCACGCGGAGTGTACGCTTAGCTAATCGGCACTCGCGTGCGACTGTAACCTTAATAACTGCCAATTGTCTACCATTTGCATGGTGTAGCCAACAACTAAACGTTAAGTTAGACGTGTCCTTACAATAACCGTGTAATACTTACCGTGTTGGTTCGGGCTACGTTGCAAAATAGACCATCTGCCTTCCTGCCAGGCAGCTCGGAAAAGGCGAGCATCGGCTTACCGTCACTAACAACTGACTGGGTGGTAGAGTTTCGCAGCGACTCATCCGGATTAATACCACCGCCTTGCCTATACCTGCCGCCATAGCGTCATGATGTGTTTCGGTTTTGAGGCTAAGGTAGTGGGTAAACTTACTTTTGCTTGAGGTCTAACATCCCGGCCTCAGGTTGGCAGGGCACCATTACCACCTTTGGTGTCTCTAGGTGGCGTGAATTTTTTACCGTCAGGAAATCCGTCTGCTTGTTTACCTTCCAATATCATAAAAATAATAATAACATGAATTTAGCGTAAGGATGTGAGTGGGAGAGGAGGCTAGTGGAATAATTTAGTAGATATCAATAGTGCAGTCAGTCAGTCTTAAGGGAAGATTATACTATTCGCCTGGATTGACTATTGCTGTCGGAATACCATTAATGTTTGTTCCTGTTGTTCTTTTGGAGGAGATTGTCTGGTTGTCTTGCTAACATACGAGACCTTAAATTTTAATCTTCGGCTGGCAACGCATCATTACTCTATATTATTTCTATACGCAAATTAAATTCACCGAAAGAAAACACGTTTGTGTTTTTCCAATTCACTACTAAAAAAAAAAACAAAAAATATTTCGATTTTCGAAAAATAACCATTTTACACCAGTAGATATTAGTTTATCAACCTAAAAAGAATATCTTAATATTTTTGTATTAAGCCATAAAAACGCTCATTTATAGCCAAGAATATTTAAAACCTAATCTAAATTGGTCAAACAGTTTTTCTCAAGGTATTTTTATTTTACAACTTGCCCTGTGCTTGGGTTACATTTCTATAAATGTTAAAGAAAGAAATGTAGAATTTTAAAGAAAGGTTACAGGTTCTAATCCAGTCTGGGGCGAAATTTTTACTTTCTTTAAAATTTATACAAACAGTTTTACTTAATGTTCTGGGTAAAACAGACATTTAAGCAGTTCTTTGAATAAATTCGAAACAAAACAGTACTCTGAGCTGGTTCATGTTTTACGGATACGGATACCTCATATTTTGAAACACGTATAGGTAGGGTATAGCATGTCTACATTATTGTCATATCATTCTTCGGACACACCACATGTTACAATAATGAATATCGATTCACATCGTTGCGTTAGTTCAAATCTATGATAGCATTCCGGCCTCTAGCTATGTAGTAATTCCACTGCGGTACAATTTACATACCTAAAATGTTATTTCTTATGAAGAAAATATATTTTCTTTGGCATAACACAATAAATATTAATGATCGTGTAGTAGGTTTGACTTAGTTATGGTTATGTTTGACTAGCAGCACCTCCCAGCTTTGTACGGGTTTACAAACTTCTATGTCATTATACATACAAATCTTTCTCTTGAATCACTCTATCTATTAAAAAACCGCTTCGAAATCCGTTGTGTAGTTTTAAAAATCTAAGCATGTGTTTGTGTCTTTGCTACTAGTATATACTCGTACTATGTCATACAGTTGATGTGTATACTTTGTTTTATACTATGTTGCTCAGTAACACACAAGAGAAATAGTCTTTTCTTAGTTCGATTCCAGACTTATATATAAAACACCAAATCACTCACGTTGTACGCACTACGCAGAGAGTATCTAGTTCAAACATTGTCCACAAAACCCGATAGAGTTGTAAAAACCGCGAGGTTAGCAACATATTAGCCGTTCCAAAATTAGCGACGCACCAGAAACATTTACGGTGTTCTATACAATATACCTATACTACTTTTACAGAATATAATTCTCCTGATGGTAGAGAGCCGCATTCTTGTTATGTTTTATGAATAACTAAGGTATTGCTAACTTCGCGGTTTTTACAACTTCATCGGACTTTGCTTGTTCGCTAGCTTGTTGCCCGAGATTTCGTACATACGTTAGTGACTTTTCCTGGTAAGTGATAGAAAAGAAAGACTTTCCCGCAGTAATAGGTATCCTAAATGTAGACCGGGCTACAACTTATAAACTACTACTTCACAAAATTTGGTAAAAATCCGATAAGTATTTTTAGCATGGTAAGTGAACTGCCAAACATACAAAAAATTAAAAGCCCTTGTGGGTTTATTCCATTTACTAGTGGTCACCCGTTGGTAGAAATTCGACCATAATAAATTTAAATATTTGGTGATAAGAACGCCATATTCATTTCTCAAGACCAACTACTTTGTTTCCAAACTTTTTAGTGGCAGTGTGGGTAATGTTTTATTTATTGACTTAATGTACTTTATAAGCATCATTATTTAAAAATATTAGCATTCTGCTTTTCTCCTACACGTAAACAGCTCCTGCGTCCGCGCAATTTTGGCATCACGTATTAATACATAGATTTCTGTCATATCATATGTATTGATAACAATTTCTGATCTCTTTCAAGGATTCACAATTAATGTATGATTGAGATTTTTTGCTAAAACAACACGTTATTGTGATATCATCAGGTAGAACAAGAATCCATATAATTATAAACATTTCATCGAAGCCGGTTTTATGGCTGTAGAATAGATAAGCGAGTGCTTAAAGTTCACCGATCAGTAGCTCCTATTTGTGGAGCTACCGACTTGAATGTGCGTCATCACTTTTTTTAAACATAATCCGCCTTTAACACATGGGAGCCGCTAACATCTGTGGTAGTAGGAAATTCAGTTCTAAAAATTGTTTGTATTAATAAATAATCATGTAATCAATACAAAATACAGTATGTTAATAGTAAATAAATAATTAAAATTAGTAATTTGATTAAAACCTATTAAAATATTATAAATATTGCGCACCACAATTTGGTAGAATATATTGAAAAGCTTGTATTTTGAACACTCATATTCCGCTAATAAATATTTTTTTCCTTTTTCTTTTTCTTTTCAGATATCAAGTCTAATGTTTTTAAATCATCGGATTTTGGCAGAGGAAATAACTTACTTAGTTTAACGCCGTGTTGGTCCGGGCTTCTTTGCAGAATAGACTATCTGCCTTTTTGGCAGCAAGCTCGTAAAAGGCGAGCACAGGCTTACCGTCACTAACACTGTAACACGTGACTAGGAGATAGAGCTTCGCAGCGACTCGCCCGGACTTACATATTCCTGCCAACATAATGTCAGTGCTTGCCGTTGATGTTTTCCGGTTCGGAGCATAAGGCAGCTAATTAACTTAATTTTGCTTAAGGCCTATCATCCCAGCTTCAGTTGGCAACGCAGCATTACCACTTTTTGTGTTTTTAGGCGGCGTGAAATTCTTACCATCAGGAAATCCGTCTGCTTGTTTGTTATCATTCAAATGAAAAGCGTTCCTCTGTCAAAGTTCGGTGATGTAAGGGCTTAGAAATAAATTAAAAAAAAATTTTCAAGATATAAGTTACATTCATAAATATCCATAAACTAGCTCGGTCGAGGGCCGTTGTCCTGTGTTAACTAAGAACATTGATTTTTTCATATGAACCTTTTCCTGATAAGCAACTAACACAAAAAAATAGTTAGCAAAATTGGTCCATCCGTTCACATGTGATATGATAAATGAGAAAAATGGGGATTTATTTTTGTATAGATATATATGAAGATATAAATATAATTAGATAATGCAAGTAACATGTTAGTCTGTTCGAAAAAAAGGAAACCGATTTCTAGAACATCTTTAATTACCTTAACTTTATTATTATTTTGCTTTCATTCATTGACGGCAATAGGGAGCACTGACATCATGGCGGCAGGAATAGGTAAAGAGTCTTGCGTCTATCTCCTTACTAATCAGATATGTAAATCATGAGCAAGTTGTAGGTTCTGTTACCAACTTTCGCATTTGCATACCCTACCTATCTTACTAGTTGTTTTGATCACCGGTGGTAGTATTTCGTACGATTAGTAAGGATGCTAACAACGGCTATTCGTTTTTGATAGTTAGCTTTGATCATTTTTTTTGAAAATATGAGTAACGCTTAGTTACTTTTGATCAAACTACTAATTCTTTAACATATGTATTGCGTTTCGTTGATTATAGGAACCGAGCATTAGATAGACTATAAAGTACTTCAAGGTTGGTATTATAGCCTTAATTACACTGAGATACAAACTGCAATATTACCTTTACTCTCAATTTAGTCTAATTTTATTAGTAAGACGTTCGCCTTTTGTACAAACTTATTAATTTGGTGTATTCCATACCTACATTTTCGTGGAGAAGGAGGAGGAGGTCAACACGTGCCATGCTTAACCTTCGTAATGGTTTATGAGCTTGTTGTAAAAGTTTAGTGTTCGTAGTTTCGATATTTGATTGTTGAATGTTAAAAAGATGTATACTTATTTAACTTTACTCGTAAAGCTCTCACTTTGCTGTCAAAAGTGAAACCGATTAGCTTATTGTAACAAGTCCTCAAAAAAAGTGTACCGTGGAAAAGTACATGTGTTATTTATATAGTTTCATTTTTAAATATCTGTTATTATATGGAAGTGGCAAACCTATCTCAAACTGGGTACTTATCGAACCCCAGGCAACGTTATTTTCATTATAAAATTGAAATGCAATGTTTTGAGTACTCGACGAGGATCGAACCCGGGACTTCATTTAATCAACCGCTAAATAATAAAGGCAATTATAGGCTGGGATTATTACCACCGAGTTTCCTCTCTTTGCTACGTCAATGCTCGCATCTATCGCATTTCAGTTGATAGAGTAGGATAACCGATATATTTAAGTATTAAGTCTGAGCAGCTTCAAGTTGGCAAGACACTATTACTAGCTATGGTGTTTTGAATGCATAATATTTTTATGGTATTAGAAGGCAAACAACAGGCGGATTTCCTGATGGTAAGAAATTAACGCCGCCTAGAGACACCAAAAATGGTAATGGTGCGTTGCCAACCTGAAGCCGGGATGTCATGCCTCGAGTAAAATAAGTATACCGGCTACCTTGTCCTCCCAATCGGAACACAGCAACGGCAAGCACGAGGCATATCATTCCGGGCGAGTCGCTGCGAAACTTTACCACCTATTGAGATGACGAGGTGCTAGTGACGGTAAGCCTGTGTTCGCCATTTACGAGCTGCGTGGCAGGGAGGCAGATGGTCTATTCTGCAAAGTAGCCCGGACCAACACGGAAAAATATATTCTATAACATAAAGATTTAATTAAATTTTCGCCTCTGTGGTCTAGCGGTTAAGGTGTTGAACTTGACTACATGAGGTCAAAAATAAAATTTGATCTTTCCAATTTTCTAATAAAAAAACGTTGCTAGGGATTGGAAATGTGCCCGTATGGCGATAGGCTTGGCACCTAACACATTGTGGGATTTAGTGTCTTCGGCTAGTCGTGGGTGCCCTGGTTGTGCCTCTGCCTAACTCTTCGGGGATATGGGCGTAAAGATACTTTTTTTTATAAAAATTCAACAAAAATATTAAAATGTAACACCAAGCAGCTCTATATTGATGTCGTATATAATAGCTGAATGCATCATGTTTTGGACCGTGTAATTAAAACATAATTAAGTTTGCGAGCCGGCTGACAATAAAATGGCCGTTGTCATTACATATCAATAACTATCTCACGTCCGTTTAACCAATCTGTACAAAATAACCAGGCGTTTTCGAATTGCTACTGCGATATTTCGAAATCTTTGGTATTAAATATAATAGCCAATTAACTATATAATATTCCAGTCGATGTTTAGATATAAAGATATTATATGCTGCTAAATGATAATAATACACTATTTACCTAACGATTTTCCAATGTCTTTTTCTTCATTTTTACTAATGATTACCAATTGGTCGAAATTCGACCATAATAAATTTTAATATGTTGTTGATAAGAACGCCATCTTCATTTTTCAAGACCAACTACTTTGTTTCCAAACTTTTTAGCGCGCCATCTGTGATATTTTATCGTTATCATCAATACATTTGTTTGTGTGTGTGTCAATTGCATGGTAGTGTGGGTAATGTTTTATTTATTGATTTAATGTATTTTATGAGTATTATTATTGAAACATATATGAGTTCTGCACTTCTCCTACACATAAACTATAAGTGTGCTAAATTTTATGCTCCTGCGTCAGCGCGATTTTTTGAAAAAGGGGTCCAAAGTTTTGGCATCACGTACTGATATACTATACATATACAACTACAACCGGTCGCTTTTAACAGCTGCTAAATGATAATAATACACTATTTACTTTGCAATTTTTAATGTCTTTTTCTTCAATTTTTATATATAAGTCTTTTTCATTCATATCTCAGCGAAGTCAGAGCCGTTCTCGAGTTTTGTGTGATTTGGTGACTATTTTTTTAAATATATTATATCCGCAAATAAAAATACATATTTTTGAATGTTATGTGAACAATCTCAAACGCTCTATATTAAAGTGCTCGATAGAATCTTTTTAGAGCATGAGATTCAGTCTCTCCTCCGCCTCGTTGGTCGAGTGGCTAGCCTAGTCGCCTAACTACATCGACCAACCGCGAGGCTCGGGTTCGATCCCCGACGGGGGCAGGCATTTGTGTGATGAACATTTAGATGTTTGCATTTCCGGGTCTGGGTGTTTATTAAATTTATTCTGGTATCTATTTAAGTATTTCTATGTATTAGTATCGTTGACTAACACCCATAACACAAGCATACAATTTGCTTACTTTGGGGTTAGATTCAATTTGTGTGACTTGTCCAGGGATTTATTTATTTGTTTTATTATTATAGTTTAATGGCAAATAGTAAAGGAAATATACTACAGTCATGCATACACACACACGCCCCCAAACATAGTATCCTAATGTGGCAGAGAAGCTGATGAATTAAACATCAGGCTTCGTAGAAACCTTTTTCACTCTATTTTACTGTACTTCAGAGCTTTTATCGTTAGCTGGTATAGATTACATTCGTTATGTTACGTGTCGAAATCTATGACATTTTTAGTCTAAAAATGTGTTTCCCATATTTACTAATAGAGGCGCTGTTCAAAGTTTTCATACAAATAATTTACAGAGACGGTAGCGAGTATAGTAAACATGACAATCCGTAAACTCATGGTTAGGGTCTAGGACTCAGTTTCTTACATTAGTCAGGAGTAATGCCTAGAATGTCATACACCATACTGTCTAAATCTGCGGGCGAAGTTAACCTAACCTCAGACTTCGTAGATACATTTTTCACGGCTCCTATATTCTACTTCAGGAACTCTATTTTAAATAATGTGAGTAACACATGCACACCTATAATTAAATGTACTTATCTAACCAATGATATGTAAAAGCTAACTAAAGAATATTTATGTATTCAAATTTGTTTAATATTGATTAAATAACAAGTCACATATCAAAGCTAGTTAGCTCACCCGCAAGAAAACCGATAGGTATTTCGGAATAAAAATAACCTATAGCATTCTTTATGGTCTAATCTATTTTATACTAAAAGTTACTATTGACATGAAAAACGTATAATAGGTACGTAAAACGGATAAATGTTTTCGCATTCGTAATATCGAGCATCAAATGTAGAGATGTAAACTAATAAGTAGAAAACATATTCTTTAACAATTTATGCCTCTTTAGACTACAGTAACTAGATAAGTCCACGTGGACTATTATACTAGGCAGTAAACCAAAGGTTTCTGTCATAATCTTATTAAAAAAATTCAGGCGCACATCAAAATTCCATAAGGTTTAAATAAGAATAAATATTTATATTTATGAAAACAAAAAAAAATAAAAATGAAATTAATTTATTTGCTCAATATGTGTATATGTTAGAAGCTGTTACAAAAGATATTTGTCTTTGTTAATACCAACATATTCTACCACATTGTGGTGAGCAAATATTTTTAAAATGATATAAATTTATTATTTTGATTTATAACTTAAGTTTTAATATTTGAATAAAATTTTAAAATATGACTAGGTTTAACCCTAACTACCATAAGCTACCACCGTTTCCAAACCTAGCCAGTCCAGAGGAGAAACGCTTAAACAAATTCCCCTGCAACTAGGATTAACCCTATCTACTTTAGCGTTTATTGTATTAAAACCACGAGGTAAAAAAAATACCAGTACTCATACAATTATCGACATGCATTACAAAAAGCATTTGACGTATTTCTCGTATCCGAGTTAAAACTTTCAAATCGATAAAAAAACAATGCATGAAATCGAATACACTTTCGAGATCGCTACGTACCGGTTTATTTCGCGGAAACACGAAATCCAAATCCATCACATTCACTGGACACTGTAACATTCACAATTGTCATTTCACAGAACGTTAAAAGTTAAAAAAAACCTCAGCGGGAGATCGAACGCGAACATTTGCGATCGCGTGACGTCGTACCGAGCGTCCGAGCCGTTCTGAAAGCCAGTTAAGTATTAACCACACGCCACAGATACAAATAACATGACCTACTGAAAAGTAGGTAACTTACAAGCCTTCTCTAAAAACCTTATTTATATATAACAAAAGAATACAATTGCTAATGATCAAAAAATTCCTCGAAGGATTGCTTTGAATAGATAAAAAGAATAATTAAAAAACAAAAGAGAAATGTTATCTAATCTTTCGAAATCTTCAGACAAAAACTGGTGGCCATTAATAATTTTAGAAGCGTTCTTAACTATCAGCGGTCTCTCACAATAATGTAGAGTATGAATGGGAATAAAACAATTTGGCCGCAGGGATGTGACGACCCTGTCGTTATCTAGTCGAGTAGTGCTCTATTAGTTTACTACTAATTTCGTTTTTTTTTTACTTATAAAAGGAAGTCGTGTTAGGTACACTATTTGTAACTCAAAACGGCTGAACCGATTTGGTTGAAATTCGATATTAACTTGCGCTAGTATTGTGTTCAAAAATACGAAATGAAATAAATCCAACCTATTTAAAATAATGTACGAATCGATCCTGAAAGCGAGTGTCAACGGTAAGACCCAGGATCTGACGACTATTGGAACAACTGGGGAAGCTAATTATTTTTACCTTTAAAAAATCTACTAACTTCTGCTAATACTTCAACAATACCTTTTAATAAAATGAACGGCTCCCTATTTTTTTACATTTTTATAGCACGGGGAATGCAATATACAATGACGGTTTCTTCTGCAAAAGAAATAAGCATAGCATAATTACCAAACATGATGATGGCGAGTAAAGTTTCTTAAGTCTACTTAGTCTACTTTTTTTATAAGATAGCGAACGAACAGACGCCTATTCCCTGATGGCAAGAGATAACCGTCACTTATAAACACCATAAATGTTATGGATGCGTCGTAATCTTAGCCCACGTGTGCAAGCTACTCCCTCTACGGCCTCCAGCTCCAATCATCGGATGTCAGATGCTACCAAGGTTGGCAAGTCGTCGCAAAACTCTACCGTACTCGTGTATTCAAAGACAAATAAACCACTAACATCTTATGGATTGAAAGTATCTTGATTTCTTTACAATAATGTTTGTATTTATTTAAAGTACCACCTGGTCAGAAGTAAGCCTATTTAAAGGTAATCTAACGTTAAGAAACATACCGTCAGTGGGCGAGATGGCAACCAGCAATTACTGGAGGAATGCAGGTCATTCGGGCCTCGGCGTAGGAAATGCGTGAAGCAATCGCTGCCATTCTTTTTTTTGTTCGCGATTATCATTTCCACGTAGACGGTGTGATTGACAGATTGATGGTAGGTTCTGGTGCAATGGGACGTGGCTATGCTGAGGTTTACTACCAACATCTGGTTGATATATCTACTTATACGAGTTTTGGTCATACCATTGGTCGAAAAAAAAAAAATCGAAGTTATTCCTAACTAGCTGTCCCGGCGAACTTCGTTCCACCAGTTATGTTGCTATGGGAAAAATTATAATGTTGTTTTTCCTAGTTTCCCTGCAGTTTTTCCTTTTAAACTTTCTCTGGACTTAAAAAAAATATTTCAAAACCAAAATTAGCGAAATCGGATCAACCATTTTTAAGTTTTAGCGAAACTAACGAACAGGAAGTGATTTTAATATATTTTATAGATAGAAATATTATGTTCTCCGTTCAGGAAACTATATAAAGATAATTAAAATAAATACAAACGATAAACGTCTAAATGATATAGGTAACTGCCGTAAACTGCCTACCGGGCAGGTACCTCGTAATAAGCTAGCAAAACTAAATTTATCATTAACACTGTGACCACGTCTAGTTGGTAGAGTTAAGCGACGAATATCCCGATTGGGTTTTAATCATACCTGTTACTGTCTCTAGCGTTAGTGCTCGGCACTGTCTTGACGCAATTTGGGAAAGCAGAGTAGGGTAAGTAGTAAGTCAACTATCTTGCGTTAAAGGCTCAACAACCCATCCTCATCTTGAGACTTATATACCGTGGCAGCTTTGGTGTTTATGGGTGATGTGTACTTCGAAGTATTAGGAGATCTGTCTGCTTGTTTGCCTCACAATCGCATTAACAGCTCCAGATGGGTGCAATGTGCTTTAAAAACTCTCCACTTACTAATATCTACATTAAGAATTTATTAAAGTATCTTCACACCCATATCCCCGAAGAGATAGGCAGAGGCACAACTAGGGCACCCACAGTCGTGCTAGTCAGCCGAAGACACTAATGCCCGATTTCACCAAGAGCCCCTATACTTTAGGGGACCTTTTAACGTTACTTATGGGACTGTTTCCATATAAAATAGTCCCCTAAAATACGTTAAAAGTCCCCTAAAATATAGGGGCTCTTGGTGAAATCGGGCATAAGTCCCACAATGTGATAGGTGGCAAGCCTATCGCCAACCGGGCACATTTCCAATCCTGAGCAACATTTTTTTTATTAGAAAATTGGAAAAACTCGATTTTCTTTTTAATGCCCGACCCGGGACCTCATGCAGTCAAGTCCAACACCCGGACCGCTAGACTACAGAGGCGAAAGAATTTATTATTTTAAAATAAATTTTATATCTTGATCTTATTATAATATATCATTAAGATGTACGTATATTGTAAAGCAAGACTATGTAGCATAATGTATTTATGTGTTTAATACTACATAACATTATGTAATTAATACAAATTATTTTAGAAAAGGCTACACCGCTGAGTCTTTTTGACTGATCTTCCAGTATAAGTAGGTAAAATGTTTGTTAACCTACTTATACCGGAATATATTTTCTGTTTGACCGCCTCGTTGGTCGAGTGGCTAGCGTAAATTCCAGTGACCAAACGCGAGGCTAGGGTTCGATTCCCGACGGGGGCAAGCATTTGTGTGATGGGCATTTAGGTGTCTGCATTTCCGGGTCTGGTTGTTTATTAAATTTATTTTGGTATCTGTTTAAGTATTTCTATGTATTAGTATCGTTGACTAACACCCATAACACAAGCATATAATTTGCTTACTTTGGGGTTAGATTCAATTTGTGTATTTATTTATTTGTTAGTTTTCAAAAAATCCCCCCCGTTCTGTTCCGTTAAAAAAATCCCCATGTTGGTCCGGGCTCCTTTGTAGAATAGACCATCTGCCTTCCTTTAACAGGCAGCTCGTAAAAACACCGTGACATCTGACTAGGTGGTAGAGTTTCGCAGCGACTCGCTCGGATTGGTACCACCGCCTTACCTATTCCTGCCGCCATAACGTCACGACGTGTTCCGGTTCGGAAGGTAAGGTAGCCGGTAAACTTACTTTTGCTCGAGGCCTAACATCCCGGCCTCTGGTTGGTAACGCACCATTACCACCTTTGGTGTCGCTAGGCGGCGTCAATTTCTTACCATCAGGAAATCCGTCTGCTTGTTTGCCTTCTAATATCTTAAAAACAATGTTAAAATATGTTCTACTGCATCTTTTTAGTCGCCTTCGCCTATTTTGTTTTTAAATATCTTCAAAATAGGTATAGATAATTTTCGTTTACCATGCATAAACATATTACTATATCATTTGACATCTATGATTCGTACCTATATGTTTTTATGATTCGTATGTGTATACATTCGTGAATGTTACTCATCATCACCGAAATAATCTATCTTTATGTATAAAAATATTATAAACGGATAAATCCACATCGCTAAATTCTTTTTTGGTTGTGTTAACTATTGTCAGAAGAAACTTCTTATAAAAAACAGTTTAATATAACTTTAAGTCAACCTCTACTAAGATTAAAACATGTACAAAACTATTTTCTACAAACAAAGCCAGAACATACGCATGGTAAATATTATATGGGCACTGGTTAATCCCCTTACTCACATCAACCATATCAAAATCCATTTAGCCATATCAAATGACAAACTTACCGCTCCGGAAAAGTGCTTCGTTTCCGACTCTCTAACGATTTGTTGTAATATTATACGAGATAATATCATACAAGTTACGTATAGCTTACAAAGATGTTAATGACACGTTTCCAACCAATGATTGAATTTTTGGGTTTTTTTGTGTTTACCGCCCGCACCACACTTCAAACCGCGCGATAAGTAAAGTCAGACTACTGTCTACTCTCCCAATTCAATACTGCCTGACGAATCCAGCTGCAATGCGCACATAGCGACATTACTGCCAACTGTCATGTTCCGGTCAGACAAAATTACCCAAGAGTCTTAAAACTTCAGTTTCAGTTTATCAAACCACCATTACCATCTTTGGCATCTATCATCATCATCATCAGTCGGAGGACGTCCGATGCTGGACATAGGCCTCCCACAAAAAGCGCTACATGTCATATCTTGGCATTTATAGTTGATATATATTTCCTACCATCAAGAAACCCATTTACTTGTTTGTCTTCCGCCTGTAGGTAAGAGCCAATGATCTCTGGACACTAACCTCTGGACCAACGAGGTGGAACCATGTCCAATGACTACCTGATGATGCCTGATTTCCGACTCTCTAACGAGAGTAATATATATCGATGTTACTGTAATCGATCCGAGCTATTACCTTACAAGTTACGTATAAGTTGGTGTAGGAAGCCCTCGCACTGACTGGGTTTCTTTGTAGAAGAGAATCGATTTTCGCGTGACGGAGTGACACTGCGAGTCACTTGATTTCCTTTAACGGCCAATGTTAATAATGTATCTCTTAAGATGGATTTCAAGCAATCTAGACAGCTGCATATCCGCCGGCCTATCCTATACCTAATTGCCATATTTATATTAAAGACTTACCATTACATAAATTAAAAAATGTATTAAATCTAAGTTGTATGGTAAAGGTTATTATAAGATTTCAGAATATTTAGAAGACAGAAATGCTTGGGATTAATTGCTCCTCATACAATCTCTACAGATTAATGAAATGTAATATACTTTTGTAAATTTTATTTATAAGAAAAAAAAAAGACAAGCCCGCTGGGTTTCTTTCGCCGGATCTTCTGTGTGTGGCCGCGTTCCGATCCGATGGTAGTTTTTAGAATTATATAGACGTGTCACAAGAATCTTTGTATAGATCCATGTGAATAAATAGATTTTGAGTTTGAGTTAGAGTATCCTGTTTTCAGATAGGTATTGGCAAGCGATCAAAATATCAATCGTGGACAGCAAGTTTTGGATTAGGATTGATTATTAATATTGGCCGTAAATCAACTTAGAGCGTGCCTTAACACTTTGGTGGTAATTTTGTTGCACACTCACTAAACTAATTTTAAATTATCGCTGTCTCTTTTCAACGAAAGGATACCCCGTGTTGGTCCGGGCTCCTTTGCAGAATAGACCATCTGCCTTCCTGCCAGGCAGCTCGTAAAAGGCGAGCATAGGCTTACCGTCTCTAACACCGTGACATTTGACTAGGTGGTAGAGTTTCGCAGCGACTCACCCGGATTGGTACCACCGCCTTACCTATTCCTGCCACCATAACGTCGTGACGTGTTCCGGTTTGGAGGGTAAGGTAGCCGTTAAACTTACTTTTGCTCGAGGCCTAACATCCCGGCCTCAGGTTGGCAACGCACCATTACCACCTTTGGTGTCTCTAGGCGACGTGAATTTCTTACCATCAGGAAATCCGTCTGCTTGTTTGCCTCTACACAGAGAGGGCTCTTCACAGAGTACTCGGACCAAAAAGAGGAAAATTAACATTATTAAAGTACCTAAAGTAATAATTTGATTCGAAATCAAGCCTTGGGTAAAAGGTTCAATTGCAATAAATCTTTCGAAAAAGACATAAAAATACTACAAAAGCACTTGCTGAACTGTTACTGTCGGAAATTACGCAATAACCGTAACATTATAAGTCCTCCGTTATGTCACTGAATACCCTTTTATGGACGATTGTGTCGGACGACAGGTTGTGTCATGTGCAAGCCCCTTAATTATAAAATGGGTACCAATATAAATCACAGCGCGTCAGTTGCGATTTCTCTGCAGTCTGACATTGGCGAAATTATTATGCCGAACACATTAAAGGTCATAGAAACCAAAAATGAAGGCTTCCAAATATTTATTAGCTTTGTTAGCCGAAGTAGCTGACCCGACGAACTTCGTACAGTCTGACATTATAACTAATAAATAACAATAGAGTGTTTAAAAAAAACTAGTAGTCGCCCATTAGTCGAAAAACTTCCATAATAATTTTTAACATAAATTAAATATTGAATCATTATAAAGGTTCTATTGCTAAATATCTTTTGGATAAGAACGACATCTTTACTTATCAAGACCGCCTACTTTGTTTTCAAACATTATGCATAAGCATAGTCTGTGCGCTATCTGTGATATTTTACCGTTATCAATTTATTTGTGTGTGTGTGTGTGTGTGTGTGTGTGTGTGTGTGTGTAAATTTATGGTAGTACCCACGACTAGTCCAAGACATTAAATCCTACAATGTGATTGGTAGCAAGCCTATCGCCAACCGAACACATATACAATCCCGGGCGACGTCATTTTTATAAGAAAGTTTAAAATACATATTTTCTAAATTTTTTTTGTTGCATGATCCGGGAATCGAACCCAGGACCTTAAGAAGTCTAGTCCGACGCTGGATCGCTAAACCACATAGGCGAATTAGAATTTTGAGAACTATTATGACTTTCACAGAAAACTTTTTACAGTAACATTTTCCACTTTTGAAATCTACAACGATAAATATCTTGACGCGCCCTAAACAAGTGTATCGATTGTTCACTTAGCATAAACACTTATTCAGAAATGTCACCACACAGGTACCAGTTGGGCGAGTCAGGAACAGGGAAAGTGGTAGAGGTCATCGCTCTCTCAATGGGAGGCAGGAAACTGGTAACTCTCCATTTCGTACACCCACAGGTTATCCCGTTAGGGCAGGCCGGCGAGTGTCACTACTAGTTTTTGTCTGGAAATATGCAACTTGTATATGTTTTTTTTTTCTTTTTAGTTACAAAGGTTATTTGATTTCCAACCATTGAAATTAATTGTTTGCGAAATTCACGGTATACCTACCGGCTGTTGCCCGTAAAGTT
>NJDD01001669.1:45013-68369 GCA_002245505.1 Calephelis nemesis | reverse complement strand
GTGTGCATGTGTCTGTGGCATGATAACGTTTAAATGGATGGACCAATTTCCATGTGGATTTTTTGTATGAAATCTGACGTGATCGAGATGGTTCTCAGTTACATTGCATAATTTTGTTTTTAAAAAATCTAGGAATATATTGAAATTTGAAACATTCATGTATGATTTCAACAAAATCAATGCTTTCGTTTAGAAAGAGTTAGGTGAATCTGAATAACACACGTACGTAAGAATTACATATGCTAACATATGTATATATTGTGTTTTATTTTGCAGAAAATAGCGTTATCTTCGTCGCGCAAATCGTTGAAGGTCTCGACTAGATCTATATTATGTAATCTATAGACTAAGCTGATAAAGCTAAGCTTAAGATAAGGAACGATCACAACTAAGACGAAGGTAACAGAATACATATATTTAAGTTATTGCAATACCAACCTTATTCAAGAGGAGTTGTTGAGAAGACATCTGTAACAAGAAATTTCACATTTAAATGTAGATATAATTTCTCAACGCGTTCTTATTTTTACACCAAAATTATTATATTATATTCTTTATATATATAATTATTCTGTGAGTGTGTATGCCACTGAACTCCTCTAGACGACTTTACCGATGTCGATGAAACTTTTTGTATGTGTTCTAGGGAATTCGAGAATGGTTTAGATTCATAATTTGGTCTCATGGAAAATGTTTTTTTATTTATTTTTTTAATAATAAGTAGTTGTTGATTTTGGTATGTTTCACATCGCATCCGACAGACTGCGCTACTATCGAAGCATTAATGTCAAGCGATACGAAGTTTGCTGGGTCAGCTAGTATAATATATATTTATAGCAATTTCTTTCAATCCCATTTTCTCTCCGATATCGCTGTTGAGAATGACATAGATGAGTTACACCTCGTAGTGTCCGTATCGCTTTTATTTTGACTACATGCTTTTCATGCACCTTCAGACATTATCAACTCTAGCTTCCATAAAACAATTTTATAGAATGATGGAAAGCGAGTCTAGCGGTCTCACCTAAAATTCATTTCGAAGCGTTCCATCCACAATTATTCCCTAAACACTCTCTTCATTCTACATCCGCGTTGTTTCTTCCATCTTTGCTAAAACCAATACCCGCTTTTTTAAAATTTCTTTCACTTCTTCCAGCACTACAACTACTAAAACTTAAATCCGTTCTGTTATGCTTCTTTCAACTAGCATTGCTCTGATTTTCTTCGCATTCAAATGTAAGCCTAATTATTAGAAAGTTGTCTAATTCTTTGCAATAGCTTATTAAAATAAAACATAAAAATTAACGAGTATTAAAATTTCGCGAGTTACCAATGTCGTATGCTGCATTAGTCGGCACCTTTAGACCAAAAATCATTTCAATATTATAAAATACAAAAACTTATTTATTCAAAACTAGCTGTTCCGGCGAACTTCGTTCCGCCCGTTCAGTTTGCATGGGAAAATTTAAAATGTTTTTTTCCTAGTTTCCTCACTGATGTAAGGGATAAAATGTTCCCATGTCCTCCCGGTTCTTAGCTACCTTTCCATCAATTTTCCGCCTAATCGGTTTAACTATTACGGCTTTCTTTTATAGACGATTCATCTTTCATATTTTTTTTTATTTTCAAGGTGTATTCTGCTATTAGGGGCGGAGACAAATACAACGATTCGAAAACCATGAAAATTGGTCTAGCATATATGGATCAATTCACAATACAGTAATAGTTAAACTTAGCGCCTAACATTATTCTACACCAATCCATCTCAACTACAAAAGAAAGGTAAAACACGAAGGAGGTGCTCATATGAAACAATAAATAAAATATACTCGAAATTTAATATGTATGTAAGTTTTATATGAGGGAGGCCGCTAGATAGTTTTACAATAAAAACACAGGTTAACAATTTTAAGTTGAACTTGAACTTAGGTAACTCACCTAGACAGGCAAATGCCTGTGTCCGGGTAAAAGGGGGAATAATTATTGAGGAATAAATGTAGAAATAAAAATACCAGCTATGCCACAGAATAGCCATACAGCGTAAAGCTACTGTGAGGAGGAGATGCACGGGTCTTAATTAGGTGGAAGGCGTTGAAGAGCTGATGGGCGTTGACATCTCTTTTTCTTTCTTCAACAGCCGCTTGTGATTATACCTATGTTCTTGTGTTTTTTTTTGCTTTGTTCAAATTCGTAATCTTCGTTCGTTATGATAGCACTGGCTAGTATTGATGCAATAGAATAAAATGCAAAAGAAAACTAACGCAGATCGAAGAGTCGTTTTATGAATTCGAGGTAGGAGAAAAGTTGCAAGTTGTAATACACATTTGCAAAATTCGAGGTAAGCGAGAAGTTGCAAGTTGTAACACACATTTACAAAATTCGAGGTAGGCGAAAAGTTGCTAGTTGTAGCACATATTTGAAAAATTCGAGGTAAGCGAAAAGTTGCAAGTTGTAACACATATTTGAAAAATTCGAGGTAAGCGAAATGTTGCAAGTTGTAACACATATTTGAAAAATTCGAGGTAAGCGAAAAGTTGTAAGTTGTAACACATATTTGAAAAATTCGAGGTAAGCGAAAAGTTGCAAGTTGTAACACATATTTGAAAAATTCGAGGTAAGCGAAATGTTGCAAGTTGTAACACACTTTTACAAAATTCGAGGTACGCGAAAAGTTGCAAGTTGTAACACATATTTGAAAAATTCGAGGTAAGCGAAAAGTTGCAAGCTGTAACACATATTTGAAAAATTCGAGGTAAGCGAAAAGATGCAAGTTGTAACACATATTTGAAAAATTCGAGGTAAGCGAAAAGTTGCAAGTTGTAACACATATTTGAAAAATTCGAGGTAAGCGAAAAGTTGCAAGTTGTAACACACTTTTACAAAATTCGAGGTACGCGAAAAGTTGCAAGTTGTAATACATATATACAATTTTAAGTTACAATTTTCCCATTACATTACCCAGGAAGTTATCAACCGCGGAAGCACGCAGTAAAAGCGAAGAAAAACGCAAAATATGATGGTGTAATGAACGTAATGAATCTGCTGCAGTTACACCGAGGAAGTGTTTTGCCGCCATTGTGTACGACGTCATTGTTCCGCGACAACCTGTCAATAATCATTATGAGAGAACCATCACAACAAACGTACGGGTAATATAAAAACATTTCATCTATCAAGTTTTCAACCGATTTCCTAAAATTTCTCCATTAGACTGTATGTTTTTTAATATGTTAACTGAGATTCATTAACAAGATTAATTAATTTTGACTATCCCCTTTTTGTTTAATCGGACGTATTTCCGGTTGGTCCCGTTAAAATTTTACGAAGATCCGAATCGTTCGGAACTATACTCAATGCATGTTTTTCTTCAATCTGACGAAATAACATTTTTTTGCTGTTAAAATTAATTTGATTTCCGTGGAAGTGTCAAAAGGCTTCGTCCACTCAAATCAAAAACCTTACGTACTACCTATATGTAAATGAAACGAAAGAAATATTATTTGTTTGCGAAATACTAAATGTGTAATAAGAAGTGTTTTTGGATAGGCACATGCAGACTTTTTCTAAAATGTGCAACTCTAACACTTAAGCATATTATGTTTAAAACAAGTGATGTCCTTTTTACAAATATACAATGGTCGCCTCTGTAGTCTAGCGGGTCGGTTGTTAAACTTGACTGCATAAGGTCCCAGGTTCGATTCCCGAGTCGGGCACCAAAAATAAAAATATGGTTTCTCCAATTACATAATTGGATATGTGCCCGGTTGGCGATAGGCTTGCCACCTATCAAATTGTGGGCCTTAGTGTCTTCGGCTGGTCGTGGGTGTCCTGGTTGTGCCTCTGCCTACCACTTCGGGGATATGGGTTAAAGATACTTTTTTTTATACAGTGACCAAGAAATCAAGATATAAACAAGGCAAAGGTAGGTTTAATCGGAAATTTTGATTGGAATATGATAATGGTGGTAACTTTGTTGCGCATTCACTAAACTATCTTCAAGTTGACGTTATCTTCGTTCAATGAACGTGTCAGAAAGAGACAAAACTCTTTTAGTGCTGTCAGATTTCTACTGACTGACTGACTGACACTAAATTTCTACTGACGTTTAACTATTCCTCGTAAATTGATGATTTAAAATGTCACAACTTGACATATCCGGTCTAATCTGACATATCTAAAATGTTCCATCTCTTTTGTTTTAGGTTTATTTAAAAAAGATAGCGTGCATCTAAATTAAGTTTATTTTGTGTACAACAGAATCCTCACGAATGACGGACGTTAACGTCGCAAAGGGAAAGAATAGTTGAGACACGAATAACAATTCGTGTGTACCACCAATACTCCTAAAAATGAAGAATAACTAAAATTACTTTTCGTTCGGAGAGTGGCGACCGTAAAGCTATACCTGTTGCTACTGGAGGTTACACTTCTAACAAAGACTTGATGTCATTTCCAAATATTGCCAACTTACTCTAATGTCCTTTCTTTATAAAAGTCTTGTGATATCAATTAACAAATTCAAAACGAAAGAGAGGTCAGTACATTAGAGTGAGTAAGCAGTATTTTGGAGTGACGTCAGGTCTTTGTTAGGAGTGTGACCTTCAGTTGTCATGTAGCTTCAGGGTGGCGACAGTTTATTGTACGGTGACCGGAGAACACCGACAACAAGCAGTACTAAAACTATTGAGATACATTTAAAGTTACTAGTGGTCGCACGTTGGTCGAAATTTGACCATAATAAATTTTAGTATCTTGTTGATAAGAACGGCATCTTCATTTCTCAAGACCAACAACTTTGTTTCCACACTTTTTAGTGCGCCATCTGTGATCTTTTAACGTTATCATCAATATATTTGTTTGTGTGTGCCAAATGCATGGTAATGTGGGTAATGTTTTATTTATTGATTTAATGTATTTTATAAACATTACTATTGAAAAATATAAGCGTTCTGCACATAAACTATAAGTGTGCCAAATTTTATGCTCTTCCGTCCTCGCAATTTTCGTAAAAAGGGATCCAAAGTTTTGGCATCACTTATTAATTATATAGATTAACTAATCAGACTTTTTAAAGTATAACTATTATGTTATTTGTAAGTTAGTTTGTTGCTATGGCCATAGAATAAGTTACTAACTTTTGTATTTGTTGTCTTAATTAAAGTTTTGATCATTCACTCATTATTCTCGTACCCCTATAATACATAATAATATAATAAATGCGAATATAAGTTTGTATGAAGACATATTCTTGGACTATAGGATACTTTTTTATGACTTGAATGTGCGCAAAGCTGCGAGTATAAGCTGGTATATTTTAAAGCAAGATTTTTTATCAGCATCCAAATTTTTTCTGGGCATAAAGTATCTAGTATAGATAAGTCCATTTATGAAAAAAAATAGCTATCTAGCTTGTCAGAGCACTCAGCGCGTAGGTACGGAGCGCGCGCTGCCCATAAACATCAATATTTCGTAGACGACTTTGCGATGTCATATCTTAATATTTAGTATTGAGGGATACTAAAAGAAAAAACACGTATTTAATTATTTTCACTTAAGATCAACATATTAAAATTTGGATGGTGATTAAAAAGTCAGGGTGTATATGTATTGCGAATATGTTGATACAGTGTTTGCGAATACGAAAACAAAAGGATATCATGTAGCAGCAAGTTTATGGCGCATCCTGTAGATAAGGACGATTTGATATGGTACAGGAAACTTATTGTTCTTTTATACATTGACCTCATTGGCCGAAAGGAAAGCGTATGTACCTAAAGCTACAATGATCCTCGAGAACGCCGTGACGAAAATTAGGTGGTTAAGTTTGCCGGGATCGGTACCTCCTCGTTATCTATTCCTGGCGCCATAACATTGGTGCTGTTTCGGTAGGAAGAGTTGGGTGACTCAATCACGCAAATTACTTAAGACCCAGACCTCAGGTTGGCAACGCATCATTGACTTCTCTGGTGTTCCTATAAAAACGTGTTTTATTAAAAACCCTGACATCTTTTTGAAAAGTTATTAACTTTTTAATATAACGCTATGACTTCCAGGTGGGGGGTAACTGAGAACTGGGGTAGTAGAGGATGACTTGGGGATCAAAAATGGGGAGAGGGGGTCTAAGGTCACGTAGTGTCGCAAGTGGCAGTAGTGTAGTGAGATATTACGTACATATAGTTTTTCATAGGTGTTACGGCTCGAATACCGACGGGTGCATGCAGCTGTGTGATGAACACAGATCTTTTCTGAGTCTTTGTAGTAAATTTATTTCTGTATCAATAATGTACTAGCCGATCCGACCAACTTCGTATCGCTTGATACCGCTAATAATCGACTAGATCGCTACTTACAGTTTCTATGGGAAAAATTAAAATTTGATTTTTCCTATTTTTTCTGCAATTTTCTTTGTTTTTTCGCCAAAACGTTTCCCTTTCAATAACTAACACAACAAAAAAGGATTAGCACAAAGCCGTTCAGGCTTGACACGATGACTAAGGGAAATGGGTATTGATTTTAATATAATAGACTAGCCGACGCGGCAAACTTCGTATCGCTTAACATTAGCAGCTACTAATAGTTTTTATAAATTTAAACATTGTCTTTCACATTTTCCCTGCCATTTTCCCAGATTTTCTCTTCATAAGAACTTTCTCCAGACAATATATTTTATGATTTTTTTTAAAGGTAGCGAAAAATTACACAGCTCTCCTAAATATAAGAGATAATCTTGGCCCTTAGATGCCACAGATCGACTCATCCTACCGTCTTCGCCAGCGGCTATTCGAGCGCCAACTCCCACATGTAGTCCAGATGTCAGCGCTGGTACGTCAGAGGTGACGACGTTTGGCGAATCTTTTTTTTCTTAATGTTACAGTCTTTTTACTCGTAATGTTACAGTTGTTGTGTTAATCAACATGGTAATGTATTTGAAATACTTATGTTACATCTGGCTAGCTGGGCGAACAACCGTCGCTCGTGTATTACTAGCCTAACCTTATAGAGCTGTTTTTCTTCTTCACCAAAGAAAAGTACTATAAGATTTTTATTATAAGACTAGCTGTTTCCGGCGGCTTCGCCCGCAATAAATTGAGATGTAAGCTATCCTATCTTTCAAGTTAGGTCAAACTGCACACGGTGTGTAAATTTGATTGAAATCGGTTAAGTAGCTTAGGAGTCTATCACGGACAAACAACGTGACACAATTTATATCTATGTATTAAGATATCCAGAGATATTTCTATGGTTTCTGTAGCCGGCCTTTGGTGCTCAAACTACCGTAATGACATTATTTATGCGTTTTTTAAATATATATTAAATTAGTAAATGTTTTATTATATATAAAACATGAGCCTGACGATGCTATAATTAGAGAAACCAGTGGGCTAATATAATAAATACAGTCCAATATGTGAAAGTTTACGACTGATTTTATTATATACCAGAGATATTTATTTTAATATTATGTTAAATTACAGAGAAAATAATTAATAAACTGGAATCAGCACTGAAACTATACGGGCTATTTTAAGAACTAATAGCACGTATAGGCAATTTAATTAAAAAGTATACTTAAGCCCATATCCCCGAAGTGGTAGGCAGAGATACAACCAGGCTAGCACGACTAGCCGAGTATCCTAAGTCCCACAATGTGACAGGTGGCAAGCCTATCGCCAACCGGGCACATATCAAATCCCTAGCAACGTTTTTTTTATATTAGAAAATTGGAAAACCCCAATTTTTTTGTAGTTGCCAGGCCGACAATTTAAGTAAGGATTTGTAAACAGTTACAATTTCGTAACAAGCGGATTACATTTAAATTTTGATAACATAGTATAAAAAATATATTTCATAAACAAAACGCCTTATTTAGCATATTATACAAAAAAATCAAAATGGATAGCTTAGTGTAATCACTTCAAACTCCGATGGATTGCGTAGGTAAGATCTAAAGTAGACCCTCCTATGGGCTCAAGCTTTGTCCCGGCACACGACAGCGGCGAGCATAAAAGTTATGACTGACTGTACTCGTGGAATAATCCAGTTACTTAGATTTCTAGATCACCACCATCGAACGACGGGGTCGTCACATCCCATCCAAAAACATAACTAAACTCACGTCCAATGTGGTTAGGCTATGGGTGCGTCAAGTGATGCTGTTAACTAACTGCTAATCATTCATTCACGACTCTCATACTGCATCTAATTTGTACGATGATAAAGAAACATCAACCTTAAGAATGAGCAGTCAGATACATTTTCCATCGACCAAAACGTTCAGGTTTCGGTCACTTTCATTCAGATATCCGATAACCATGAATCACTATTGCAAAATATATTTGTAGGTCAATGTACAAAGTCGAAATCCGTATTAGACAATATTATGCTACATTCCAACAATAATGCAACAAATCTGCAACGTAATCAAAATACTGCGACTGAGTTAGATTTTTTTCTAAATCAGTTAAAAAATCTGTTTTCTTTTTGGATGATTTAATTATTTGAGGAATTTCTTTTAGATATTTTATCTGCAGGTTGTTTTAACATTTTCAATACGGTTCATAATTTCTAATTTTAACTCCTGTAAATGTTTTCTCTGGTTAACTGTTTGATATAATATAAGCTAGCCAGATATAATACAAGTATTTCAAATACATTACCATGCTGATTAACCTAATAACTGCAACATTATGAGAAAAAAGATTGGTCGCCAAACGTCGTCACCTCTGACGTACCAGCGCTAACATCTAATTTGAACGATATTAAAAAAAACATCAACCTTAACGAGCAAAACGTTCAGGTTTTCGGTCACTTTCATTCAGATATCCGATAACCATGAATCATTATTGCAAAATATATTTGTAGGTCAATGTACAAAGTCGAAATTCGTATTAGACAATATTATGCTACATTTCAACAATAATGCAACAAATCTGCAACGTAATCAAAATACTGCGTCTGAGTCACGATATTTGGGCGTTATGTAAAAATAAAGTCGTCTGGAAAGACGAAACCACTTGCACCAATGACTCACGTCCACTGGTGAAAGGCTAATTGTTTTTTTTTATTTTACGAAGCCAATCTAAGTTAAAATTAACGGCGTTTGAGTGCCTCAAACCTCCTTTTAATTTAAATAGGCCTAATGTCTCCAAAAAGTGTTCAAACTTTTACAGGACTTAAAAAGTTACTCAAGTTTAAAGGGGAATTCCCGGGTTACCCAATAGGTTTTTAACCCGTGTCGATATAAATAGATAACCCCAAATTAAAAATTTAAAAACCCATTTTTGGTTTTTCCAGATCATTCTGGGGTGTTATATCAAAAACCTGGCTGCAAAAAACCAGTTGTAATATGATCATAATATATACCTATCTTCCTCTAGAATAGGTACTTATAATGAGCTTACAGTCTTTATATGGAGTAAGACACACACGGTTCTCCCAATGGTAAGAGACCAACAAGACCTATAGAAACCAAGATAAGATGTTATAGGTGCTTAGCTGTCCTATAGTCAGAGCGTTTTTCTAATGAGCAGACCAACCGGCTACTCCACGTTCCGAAACGGAACATGAAACTATCACGGCGGCAGAAATAAGTACTCAAAGCTCGTGTTTCTCGCAAATCGTAGATCCAGGCAAGTTGCTGCACAGCAGTCGACTACCAGTGGTCTTCTTGGTAATAATCTATTCAAAATATGCTCGTCTATTAGAAGCTAGGCTAAAAGGCAGACTGTCTGTCTAATCAACAAAGGGGACACAGATCAACATAGGGGAAAGTTGCTGCAAGATTTGCCTAACAGGATCGCGATCTTAGACGTTTCCAGGTAGTTAAGCTTCCTGAGTTTAGACAGAACTATTGATAACTAGCCGACCTGTTCGAACTTCGTTCCGCCCGTTCAATTTGTATGGATAAATTAAAATGTTGTTTTTCCAGTTTCCTCACAATCGAACAGGATAAAAAGTATCCTATGTCCTTCTCCCGGTTCTAAGCTACCTCCCCACATATTTCCAGCCTAATCGGTTCAGCCATTCTTGAGTTATAAGTAGTGTAACTAACACCACTTTCTTTCATATAAATAGATATCAAAAACAGAGTTACGAGAGCGACTGTAATAAGAATTTACAATATGACCTTTGGCACTACTTTCATAAGATTAAATCTCAAGTGGTGATCTCTCGCGTCGGTATCACACACACATTTATTAAAAAACACAATTTATTTATTGAAACAGTTTACTTATACGTTTTTAACCGACTCTAAAGATGAATGAGGTTCACAAGTCAACTATTTTTTGTATGTTTGGTGAGCGATTGCTTATCCAATAACCAATCATTGGTTTAATCTTTCGAAAAAAAAATTATCAAATCGTGATGTGGTACGTGGATGGGGTAATAATCTGGACTGGGTATTGGCAGTTTTACTGTGCTTAATTAAAAAAAAAGTATCTTCACGCCTATATCCCCGAAGAGGTAGGCAGAGGCACAATAAGGGCACCCACGACTAGCTAAAGACACCAAGTCCCACAATTTGATAGGTGGCAAACCTATTGCCAACCGGGCTTATCCAATCCCAACCAACACTTTTTTTAATAGAAAATTGGAAAACCCAAATTTTCTTTTCGTTGTTTTTGTTGTCCAGCACCTGAACCGCTAGACAACAGAGGCGATTAATTAATAGAGGTGCTTAATTATTATTTTGAATAAGATATAACGTAATATTCGCGTTAATAATAATCATTTTAATATCATTCTGGGGTTGCTGTCCGTTGCTGGCGTTGACTACATGAGGTATCGGTTTGAATTCCCAACTCAAAACGTGTTTCTAAATTGTTCTTAGAAAATCAATTTTGCCCAGGATTTGGCGATAGGTTTGTCACTTACCACCTTGTGGGACTAAATAGTTGGACTAGCCGTTGAGTGACCTGTACCTCTGCCTACTACTTTAGGAAATAGGTATACGAGCATCAATACGTATAATTATAATGGAAGAGACTGACATCACCGCACAATATATCTTAAAGGCTCTTGCAAGTTCTTAATAACTCAAAGATTCAAATCACCTATTATTAGAAGTTAACTCAGAATTAATAATTAAACTAATTATCAAATATTATCCAGCACTTAGGGTTCCCAACCCTTTCGGGAGACTTCAGTAATGACTAACCTCCCAAGCTCCCGAAATCAATAATACCTCCGGTTTTTTTCTAAATCGAAACTGTTAACTTATTATTTTGTTAATTTATGTTAGCACATAATCTACCACCTTCGCAAACAGTTACAGACACATCCTTCGATTTTTCAAGTAAAACCTTTTATAACCATTATAAGAACCCCTCAAATATTAGATTGTGCTCGAAAATAATCACTGCATAGTATAACACAAAGTCGCTTCACCTGTCCCTATGTCCCGTTGTATGTTTAAATCTTTAAAACTACGCAACAGATTTTGATGCGGTTTTTTAAATAGAGAAAGTGATTGAAGAGGAGGGTCTGTATATTTCATAACCGTGCGAAGCCGGGGTGGGCCGCTAGTGTAAATATAAAATTCAAAATAAAAAATAATTTTTGCCACAAGTTTTCTACCGAAACTCGATCTCTGCCTCCGACTTGTCGAAATCCTTCCGGATTAACTCATATGAGATTTGACAACCCTACCAGGAATGTTCGAGCTGCCCAAAGTGTAATCCATCAGTGACCAGTAAAAATATATTTAGAGTACATAAAATTTAACATGACCCTCGACACCACTTTCTACACGGAAGATAACATCTTAAGCGATGGTATCTGGCGTCGATATCGATAGATCACAAGTCGAGATAGCTCGTGTGCGGCAACCGGTGATACCGACACACGATTAACTTAAAATGTGAGACTAGATACATTTCTATTTACAGGAGAATCTACAAAAAAATGTACAGCCGTCTCACTTCATTTACGGCCAATGTTAATAAAGTATCTCAATCTAATGGGTTTCAAGCAATCTAGATAGCTGCGTATCCGCCGGCCTGTCCCAGACGTAATTGCCATACTTATCCAGTCCACAGATATGTTATTGGCAAGCGATAACATGAAAATAGATCAAAATATCAATTTGGACAGCGAGTTTTGGATTAGGATTGATTATTAATATTGGCCGTTAAAGTACATTTGTTCAGATAATTATGTTATTTATTGCAGATCGTAATCGTCTGTGCATCAACACTAATCTTAAAAAGTCCGCATAACAAGTTAGCGACTATTAATCCGCACGCATTTATTATATGTGTATGAAATATTTATTGTTGTTATGTTGTTGTTCCTAGTGAAATTCGTGAATGTGACTTGTTTCTTTCAAAAAACAATTAAAGGAACTTTTTCTTCGAGTTATTTAGCTCCGTTTGTGTAGATTATTTCAGTATATGTGTTATGTTTAGTATGTATATGTATTAAGTAGTTATTTTTAGTACATTTTTGTACACGAGGTCTGTGACTGAATGAAATATGTCATTTCTTGTTTTCCTCTAACGGGTTGGCTGGAAGACATTTCGTTCATTAGATATAAGTTCGCCCTTTGTACTTTATTTCAGTCCTACGTTTTTTTGTAATTTTTGTTGTATACAATAAAGAGTTAATAATATCCGTCACATCGGTGGCCGAGGGGTTAACACGCACGCCTGAAGACACCGCACATCCGGAAGGTTCAGATTCTATACACGGGGAGGCAGGCAATTGTGATTTAAACACCGCATGAATATAGGTATATGAATAACACCAATATTATTGGTCTTAGCACCCATATTACAAGCATATAATGCTCACTTTGGGGTTAGTCCTAAATATTTTTTATATGTGAAAAGTCAGCGAGCAAGCACATGACTCTTCTGATGAATTAGATAAGCAACCATGGTCTATAGACACCGAAGACGTTATAGGTGCGTTACTGTCCTGTGGCCGGGTTTTACCGGGGAACCGGGGAAGTTTACCGGCTACCCTACCTCCCAACCGGAACCTTATACAGTCGTTATAATGGCAGGAATATATAAGGCGATGCAACCCGACCCGGGCAAATTGCTGCAGAGCACTCTCCTACCAGTGGTTTAGTTGAAATACAATAATTATCTAATTCAATTTGCCAAAATATATTGAAATTAATTTACTTATCTCTCGACAAATTACACGAAATGATCTATCCACAAAGTGAGCTTAAATGTTAACGCGGGTAGTTATGTCCTATAGATACACAATTCTGAGTACCCACCAAATGAGTTCATCATTACAGATGAAATTCACATTTTAGAATGGCCATAACTTTCGTTTCTCGCAACGTATTTTTATTTTTAATTCCTTTCTAACCCGTTAACGCGGGTAGTTATGTCCTATAGATACACAATTCTGAGTACCCACCAAATGAGTTCATCATTACAGATGAAATTCATATTTTAGAATGGCCCTAACTATCGTTTTTCGCAACGTATTTTTATTTTAGCACTTGCCCTGTGCTTGGGATAATATTCTATAAATTTTAAAGAAAGAAATAATTTCGCCCCAGACAGGATTTGCTGGAGACTGGGGCGAAATTTTTTCTTTCTTTAAAATTAAAAAATATATATTATTATTATAAAATATAAATTAAAAAATATGTTGAGCTTAAATGGTTGTATTATTAATAGCTAGATATACAAAACGCAATAAAATTATTTTAATAAACACACAAACTTACAAACAGAGACAAATGATCACCACACAAATGCCAGCCCTCGGCGGGAAGCTAACCCGAGTCCCGGATGTAATTTGATGCAATTAGGAAAGTACGCTAAAGAAGAATGAGTCAAAGGTGAAAGTATATAAGTATGGTACAGTATATGGTAGAAGGTGCCTATTTACTTTTCCTTTAAAGATGCTCAAACTGGAATCATCATCATCATTAACATCTCAGCGTTAATCCTGATGGTTTCTTTTGTTATAGCGAGGGAACCCAGGGTCCGCTTTTCTACATAATTCTCTAAACTGGGCACGATCTCTGGCATGCTTAACAGAAAGTCTATTAGCACACTCTGTGGTCTAGCGGTTCAGTTGTTGGACTTGCTGCATGAGGTCCCGGGTTCGAATCGGTCGGGCGACAAAAAGAAAATTGGGTTTTTCTAAATTTCTAATAAAAAAACATTGCTAGGGATAGGATATGGTATTGGTATGACACTCTTGCCACCTATCACATTGTGGGACTTAGTGTCTTCGGTTAGTCGTGGGTGCCCTGGTTGTGCCTCTGCCTACCTCTTCGGGGATATGGGCGTAAAGATATTTTTTCTCCATTAGCACACAGTCTTGTTCGACTACAATCGGAATGTCCAAGAAATATTGATTTAAGGTCTATGTTTAGTGGAAGGTTAACATTTAAACGATGGCGGTGGTTATAACGAGATGATGAAACATCTCGTGTTGGGCGAAACTATAATTATAATGACATTCCCGACAGCCTTCTAACAAGTTTTGACACACCTGTAACTGTCAGACAAGGTTGTCAGACATAATACAAAGACGACTTCAGATATAATAATACCACCTGACTTGACCAGCGAATTCATCAACGAAGAATAGATTTTCATACAAACTTTCATCCTTTGGGGGTTGATTTTTGAAAGAAAAAGAAATTTATGTTCCGACTACGGTATTTACTCTGTGCATATAATATTTCTTCAAAATTGGTCCAGGGGTTAGTCCAGTCAGACAGATAGATAAAGCATTTCGTATTTACAATGTGGATAATCTCCATTTCATATCGTAAACGGATGTCAGCTAGTTATCCGTATCTTAACTCGCGTATAACTAACAAACATACAAAGCTTCGAATCGATCCACCCAGTAACGAGACCGCAGCACCAAGTCAGGGTACGGTCCCTCGGGAGACAGCCCTTGTTGCTGGCGTTGTAGGTAACAGTCCAATCCATTTAAATAATGATTTCTAGGGTTGAGCACTCCGCTCGACCTACAAAGTCCGGTGAAATCGTAAAGTTGCGAGTTTAGCAACGTAATAGTCATTTAAAACAAAAAAAAAATTGTGTGTGTACTTATGTACACGCGTTAGAAGTTATATTTCTTCGGCGTAATAAGATAAAAATCTTTTTAAAAAATTTTATCTTTTGCCTTATCCTTATTTTACATTTGTAGACAAAATGACATTAACCATGGAAATAAAGAAATATTGTGAATACAGTTGTCAGTTCTCACGCAAACATACGTAAATGTCCTTACTTTTACTTTGTTGATACCTTTTTTTGAAAAACTAAAATGTTATCTATAGCTAACTTCATCATGTCGGTTTTTCGTGACGGTGTGCGCGCGCATCGTAAAAATTTACCCTCATTTTTTCCTAACGCGCCAAAAGAAGTAGGTATAACTTAAAAAAAACAAAGCAGCAATCAAAAAGGGATAGGTTCTCAATTCTACTGTATGCTTCTTTTTCGGTATTATGGTCCTATATACTTACTAATGATTTTTTTGTTTGCGTAGTAATTAAATTGGACTTGGTAATTGACTTTTTTTAATTTTACTGCGCTAATAATAATGGTATTTATACTTTTCCTCATCGGTGCTTGAGAAAATTCCATTAAATACCACGACCCTAATCCAAGCGAGTCTTTGCCTTTTGTCTGACTGGCCGATCATTAAAACCCACCAATCTTTACAACAACAACAACCACTTATTGACAATTTTCTAATAGAAATAACGTTGCTCGGGATTGGATGTGCACCCGGTTGGCGATAGGCTTGCCACCTATTGTGAGACTTCGACTATGCTTGCGTGCCATGGATGTGCCTCTGCCTGCATCTTAATGGATATGAGCGTGAAGTAGGGACGTCACATATCTACATCAAAAAGCCGTGCAACCGTTTGCATTTGGGAAACGCTCACAAGCTTGTAAAAAAGGCTACAAATCTGCTAAAGATAGAAACTAACTTGTTAAGTCTATAAAAATAAATAATCGCTATATAAATAATAGCTGGATGCTAATCGCGATGTTTGAAAATCATCAAATTGAATAATAGCTGGAGTTTGGTCCGACTTTATCTGCGCGGGCGCAGCTATCAATCAAAACAGTTATTTCGTAACGATGAAAGTGATTGTACTTCTACTGTCCGTTCGGAAACTGATAATGTAAAAGTATTTATACCGTACGTAATTAATAACTATTGCCAATAACATCGATTACTTTTTATAGTAGCAAAGGCCAAAGATTATTATTTGTAAACGGACTTAAAAAGCACTTATGTTTGTTACCTCACAACTAGGGTTGCCAGGTCGCCAAAGCTAAAAGCCGGACAGTCCAGCCAGTTTGGCCCGGACATTTGGTTAGAAAAGCCTACATTATTGAGGATATGTATGTAAAACCAACTTTTTTTATTATCATAAATCTTGTTAAGTTTTAGTTAAATAAAAAATGAAATCGATTGCCAAATCGTCGTTCATGAAATGTAAAGAGCCGGACACGTGCTTATTTGGCCGGATATGCAACCAAAAAGCCTGACTGTGTCCGTCTTTATCCGGACGCCTGGCAACGCTACTCACAACTCTGTCTACTGTCTTTTAAGTAAAACTGTTATTTATGTTAGAAGATAGCGAACAAGCAGGCGACTCTCCATAAGGTACACGACACCAATCGTACATTTGCATTTACCTAATATAGCAACACACCACAGATGTTAGTGGTGTGTCGCTATATTATGATACATATGCAAATCTACCGGCTACCTTACCAATGTAACGTACGCATAGACGGCGGCAGGTATAGACAATTGCATTACTTTCTACTACTTAATTTTATGGCAATAGACAGCGAACAAGCACAAGCCTCTCCTATTGTTAAGACACGACCGTAAACACCATAGAAGTAGTAGGTGCGTCGCTATTCTGTGGCTGGGGTGTTAAGCTAATGGTGATAGTAAAATACCTTACCCTTAGGACCGTTACATGACACTGTCATTACGGCAGCAGGAAAAAGTAAGGTTGTGTATCCCTACCCGACCAGATTGCAACCCAACACTCTACCACCAGCGGTATTGTTGGAATGGACAAATTGATCTTTGGCTCGCCTCTTTCGAGCTGTCTTACAGGACGGCTATGATCTATTCTACTTAGGGGACCCGGAAGACGAATTAGACAGACAGTGGACAGGCTCATTCGTTAATAACCCGAATGTCACAAAGTGTCGCTCGCTCCCATAAACCCGTTCAAAGCCGAAATATACCTACGGCATGGATATAAAAAATAATAAAGCGACATTGTAAACGAGCTGTAACACACCAAACACAATTAATGATGTATCACCTTCCACCCCGCCAGCTCCACCCGGACGTGGTCGTTTCCGTAAATAATGAACATATTGGTGTTTAAACAAACCTTAACTTTCGTTTAAGTGAAACCGCGAGTTCTTTAAACTTTAGTTTCTCGGGCGTGTCGTGCGACGGTGTCACTCCGACCGGTAATGGACATTTTTCAATTACTGATTTATGGATACGTACTTAAGGTAGGGTTTACATATTTCAATAGAATTTAGCTATATTATTTATTAAAATGAAAAAATTTTTAGCGGCGTTGCGTACTTTTTTGAAATGGGTAAAAACTTCTAATCTCGCGTCAGGACACGTGACTCGTAAGTCGGCGCAGGACGCTTGCGCTAATGTTCTTGTTGTCATGTTTGTGTACGATAGCGCAATAATTTAATATTGTATCCTACCACATAAATGATAGTACTTTCATATTGATAATTAAAGCATATTTTAAAAACAAAGAAACACTTGTACTGTTTGACGTATCACTTATAATTTATTATTTTGTAAATAGCTTACCGGTTTCGCTTATACCGCATTATTAGGACTAAAACTTAAACTTCTGGAAAATGTCAAAAAACATTAAATAATTAAAGCTATTCTTGCAAAATTATTCCCTAAACACTCCAAAATATCAAAAATGCACAACGTTAATATTCAAGTTTTCACTTTTTCACCATTGAAGGATAAATGTAGACCTAGGTTGCCATTTTACGATTTATTTGCGCCGGTATCATTTGCTCTCATCTGAGGGGTACCAAGAGTCTCCGAAACCGGCGTATTTGTATGAAAATACCAATAAATGGAGCAAGCTAGAGAAGACTGCTAAAATCGTGACATTTGGCAATCGATACTTATATTTAGTAATATCTGATAATACAAAGTAAAAAAGGTGAGTACAAAGTAAGATATCTAACATCTAACCTATGACAGTGTTTTAAAGGCAGTGAACTTACAAAATCTAATTTAAATTTTCTTTAACAAAAATGTACAAAAATTAAAACCAGAAACGAATTAATAATTTAAAAAGTAAAATAGCAAAAAGTTATCTAGGTAAAACATTCTCATTATTTATTTATCTATATATTATATAATAAAGCGGCCAAGTGCAATACGCACTCACCCATGAAGGGTTCCGTAGCAGCAATTATGATATAAACGTTTTTTTAGTTCACTTAATTTGATTTATTATAACTGTATTCACAGAACACGTCTATTTAACAAGTTTCAACAGCATAGCTCTTCAAGCTTCAGAAAAAAAGTGAGATACGGGTATACAGACAGACATACATGACGAATCTACAAGGGTTCCGCTTTTTGGCCTTTGGCGACGGAACCTTAAAAATGAATCCCCATTTCCCGAAGTTATCACGCATGAAGGGACCAATTCCGTTAATTCTTTTTGATAGCCCAGCCACTGTCTCTTGGCTCGTCTTGGCGGGGGCACTACCGTACTCTCAGATGTATTCGGTTTGAGGTAACGTACCGGTAAATCCCACGCGACACTCGATGCGGACGTCATATTACTATATCGAATTCTTTGTCAAGTTTGAGGTCACAACAGCAGGTTACTAACGACAAGACGTAACAACTTTAAACAAAAATAATGACAGTCGTTAAAATATTCTGCTTCATCTATCGTCTATTACAATAATTAGGTGCATATCTTCACGCCAAGTCCCTCACGAGGTATACAGAGAGTATCGAGTGCCAGACTTCACGATTCTGATAAACCTGTCTAGCTTCCTTCACATTCATCTTGACATCACCCACAGATAGCATCCGATTGATCCGATCGTGAAATGTCAGTCTTGGTCTCCTCGGGTACCTACATCCATCCACTTTCGCATTGTAGGTATATCTGCTTTGTCAATCTTTCATCTGTCATTCTTTCCATATGACCGAACCAGCGGAGCATGACCTTTCGCATTATAACACCAATACTTTCAATCCAACTCTTTCTCGGATCTCACTGTTACGAATGCGGTTTCCGTAGTACTCTCATTTCGACCGCATTTATCCTACTTTCATGCTCTTTCTGACATACCCAACTCTCGCTTCCATAAAATAATGTTGGGATAAGCACAGAATTATGCAAAGCGAGTCTAGCTTTTTGACTCAAAACCTCGCTTTGGAATAGCTTACCCAACGCTCCATTCACACTATTCCCTGCACTCACTCTCCTCTCTACATCCGCGGTGTACCTTCCATCCCTGCTAAAAGCACAACCAAGATATACAATTTCACTTGTTCCAGCACTACATCATCAACCAAAACTCTTACATCCGTTCTGGCTACGTCTCTTTCAAACACCATTATTTTGGTTTTCATCGCATTCAAATGTGAGCCCCTTTCTTTACAATCTCCTTCCATAACTAGGTATAATAATTAGGTATTACAATAAATGCAGTTACAAATAGGTAAGGTGGAAATATACAATGGCAGTTCGGTAGAACTCGACCACGTGGTCTGACTGACTTCAATCTAGAAATCTGTATTTTGACATCCTTACATTAAATACATATGTTTGGAGACTTAGTTTCATATGGAAAAACCTTATACGCTAGATCGTTTATGAAACTAAAAAACACAAAAAGACTATAATCATACAATAGATTTGCACACACATACATAAAAAAATATTTTTTAAATAAACAACATCATTTTTTGGTCATTCGTGTGAAAGAGGTATACTTTCCTGAGCAGCAATCTACCTTCGACTGACCATTCCGATCTGAACATTACACAGCATAACTTTTTATGAAGTGTAGAATGTCCCCCGCGTTGGTCCGGGCTCCTTTGTAGAATAAACCATCTGCCTTCCTGTGCCAGGCAGCTCGTAAAAGGCGAGCTTAGGCTTGCCGTCACTAACACCGTGACATCTGACTAGGTGGTAGAGTTTCGCAGCGACTCACCCGGATTGGTACTACCGCCTTACCTATTCCTGCCGCCATAACGTCATGACGTGTTCCGGTTCGGAGGGTAAGGTAGCCGGTAAACTTACTTTTGCTCGAGGCCTAACATCCCGGCCTCTGGTTGGCAACACACCATTACCACCTTCGGTGTCTCTAGGCGGCGGGAATTTCTTACCATCAGGAAATCCGTCAGATGTTTGCCTTCCAATGTCATAAAAAAAAATGACGTACCATGATGTAGTGCACAGGAAGTGGCAATCTGAAAATAAAGGAAACGTTACATATTAATACAATTTTTACAAAATCAGCGCAGTCGAAGAGATTTTATGAGCGGTGCTAGCCGATAGGGGTTTCACATCTACGAAAATTTCTGGCGACCGCATCGTTTTTTTTTTTATTTAAATAGAAAAATCTAAACCTATTGAAATTATTTTTATGAGATTGCAAGGCAAGGGCAGACTTATCTCTGGACATCTTGGTTAGAAATAAATGTCACCATTAGGAACCAAAGGTGGTATCGGTGCGTAGCCAATCTGAGACCGGGATTTTAGGGCCCACGCATAAATCTGTTTTAAGTTGAAGTTGTTGTGAGCTGTCTTATCCTACGATATCAAAACAACATAATTCCGAGCACTGACGTAATGGCGGCATTAATAGGTAAGGCGACAGGAACAGCTAAGGCGGTCGTACCAAAACCGAGCGAGTTATCACAGAACTCTACCACATATCTTAGTATCTTCGGCTAGTCGTGGGTATGCTCTACCACATATCATCACGTAGTGATGTACCAGTAACAAAAACCGACGCTCGACTCCTATGAGCTGCATATCTTAATAGAAATTCAGTCAGTGTATATTCTTTAAATCAGCCATAATCAACAAGGGGTAAATAAATAAATAAATATCCCTGGACAAATTACACAAATTGAATGTAGCCCTAAAGTAAGCAAATTATATGCGTGTGTTATGGGTGTTAGTCAACGATTCTAGTACATAAAAATACTTAAATAGATTCCAAAACAAATTAAATAAACACCCAGACCCGAAAATGCAGAGATCTAAATGTTCATCACACAAATGCCTTCGTCTGGAATCGAACCCGAGCCTCACGGTTGATCGGTGTACTTAGGCGTGTACGCTAGCCATTCGACCAACGAGGAGAATAATAGGTATATTTGTTTTAGAGGCCGTGCTTTCGAAACAAGTAATAATTTTCTTCCGTATGTTTTCAACTGATAGGTGGCAACCCTTATAATATCAGCGTATAGGTATCACTATATAGCAGTGGTGGGCAATTTACGGCCCGCGAGCCAGATCCGGTCCTTGAGAGGTTTTAATCCGGTCCGCCTAGGGTTTTATTTAGAAAAAATATGAACCTCCCTAAAAAAATTAATGGTCGAAATGTTAAAAGACTATTGAAATTTGAACAATTAAGATACTGAATCGATACTTCAAACATATATATTGCGTATTTCATATGTTAAGACTTCATAGATAGATTTTATTTTAATAAAGGATTGTAAAATAAAAAAAAAATTGGTTATGTTATCTTTATACAAAGTTTTATAATCGTAATATTTACTGCTACTTTTAGATGTTTTAATAAACCTGCCTGCCTCAAGATTAATTATAATTTACTGGCCCGCCACTAGATTTTTTTTCAACTTACCAGCCCGCGGTCAATTTGCCCACCCTTGCTATATAGTATAAAACAAAGTCGCTTTCTCTGTCCCTTTGAATGCTGAAATCTTTAAAACCACGCTACGGATTTTGATGCGGTTTTTCAATAGATAAAGTGGTTTTAGAGGAAGGCTTATATGCATATTTCAAAACCGTGCGAAGCTGGGGCGGGCCGCTAGTCAGTCATAAAAAGAATTTGCAAACCCAGGAAATACGCTCAGGCCTTCGTGTTTCGTTAACGAGACACCACTGTTACAATATTATCAGATGAAATGAACTTAACTGATAACTTTCTAAATCGGATAAATATTTCCAATACAAGTTTTCGACGTAAAGACTAGTCTGCAAATATTAGACGTTGACTTTCGCCCATTAATGTATGCAAAGTCTGCATACTTCGTTTTTGAATATTACTACTTAGTAAATTATTTTAAATATTACTTTTAAAATATGAGAGATTGACAAATTAGATATTACAAAGCTAATGTGGATGGATATAGGTACCCGAGGAGACCAAGGTTGACATTCCACGATCAGATCACTCGGATACTATCCAAGGGGGGTGTCAAGAGTCTCCGAAACCGGCGTGTTTGTATGAAAAGGGTAATTAATGTGACTGAAGGCAGACAGAGTTTGTCAGGAGCGTGAAGTCTGGCACTCGATACTCTCTGCCTACCTCGTAAGGGACTCGGCGTGAAGTTATGTATATGTTATGTATTATAATATTTGTATAGTATCTTCACGCCCATACGGGTATCCCCGAAGAGATAGGCAAAGGCACAACCAGGGCACTCTGGACTAGCCGAAGACAATAAGTCAATGTGATAGGTGACACGCCTATCGAAAACCGGACACATATCCAATCCCGGACGTTACTTTTATTAGAAAATTGAATAGACTGACCAACCGTGAGGCTCGAGTTCGATCCCCGACAGGGGGCAGACATTTCCGGGTCTGGGCGTTTATTAAATTTATTCTAATATCTATTTAAGTATTTCTATGTATTAGTATCGTTGACTAACACCATAACACAAGCACATAATTTGCATATTTTGGGGTTAGGTTCAATTTGCGTAACTTGTTCTGAACGTATTTACTTATTTATATAATAAAGCTTTTTACTGCAATTACAAATGATTGCAAAATGGTTATCGACAAGAAATGGTACGTTAGTACTATTATTTTTAAATGAAGAAACACTTGTACTGTTTTACGTATCACCTATACTTTATTATTTTATAAATAGCCTACCAGTTTCGCTTATGACAGCATCAATTTAGGTTCTAGCCCTGATGATGCTGTCATATAAGCGAAACCGGTAGGCTATTTATAAAATAATAAAGTATAGGTGATACGTCAAACAGTACAAGTGTTTCTTCATTTAAAAATATGAATATTTGGAAGTTTTAAAAAGCGCCGACGATGGAAAGTATCAAATATATAAGTACTAATACTTTTTGTGTT
>NJDD01001669.1:19807-44846 GCA_002245505.1 Calephelis nemesis | reverse complement strand
ACGGTGTCAATTACACCCTGTATAAGTACTAATACTTTTTGTGTTACTAAGGTTAACAAAAATAAACCAACTACAGTTAAAAATAAAGCCGCAATAAAAATGAACGGACAAAGAAATATATATTTTTATTTAGCATCACGTACGTCGCGTTTTCCATGAGAAGTTTTTGTACGTGCGGAATGTGAGGTAGGTAGGTAGGTAGGTACTCGTGTCACGACCTTTGTTATTTTGATTTTCAAGATTTAGATTTAGAATATGTTATTCACGTGGAACATAAAAACGGTATTTTTTACAATAACAGAAAACTATCAGATTGAAATCGCGGCCACAAACCCCTGACAGAAATTCAACGAGCTTATCGTTTTCGCTTCTAAATGTTCTGTAGAAAAAAGTGTCTTCACGCCCACATCTCCGAAGAGGTAAGCAGAGGCACAACCAGAGCACCCACGACTAGCCGAAGACACTAAGCCCCACAATGTGATAGGTGGCAAGCCTATCGCCAACCGGGCACATATTCAATCTCAGGCAACTTATTTTTTTATTAGAAAATTGAAAATATACATTTTCCAATTTTTTAAATGTCCGATACGGGGATCGAACCCGGGACCTCATGCAGTCAAGTCCAACACCTGAACCGCTAGACCACAGAGGCGACTAAATGTTCTGAAGTTTTGTAATAATACTTAACTATTTTGAAATTTCATTTTTATACCAGCAAGTTGAAACCTGCAGTGTAATGACTAGACTTATCCACTAGCAGGCATTTGAATCGTAACATCCCTTTTACCTACCAAATTATAATAATAATAATAAATAATAATATTCCTGGATAAGTCACACAAATTGAATCTAACCCCAAAGTAAGCAAATTATATGCTTGTGTTATGGGTGTTAGTCAACGATACTAATACATAGAAATACTTAAATAGATACCAGAATAAATTTAATAAACACCCAGACCCGGAAATGCAGACATCTAAATGTTCATCATCACGCTCGTAGCGTTATGTAATGTTAACCAGATCCAAATACATTCATGCAAGTGCATTTACAAAAAAAACATCATCACTTATTTCAAACAAATGCTGAAATTTAAGATGTGTCAGATTCAATAAATAGTGAGAAACTCCATGTGCCTAACCTAGATAACTGTTATTACTGATAATCTTAAATCACTGCCAATAAAAAAAATTGAAAGCAGGTATTTGACTTTTGTTAGAGAAAAGACTGGCTTGGTTTGCAAACGATCGTACTTATTTATTGCATAAGATAGCAAATGTTTAATCTTTAATCAGCTACCCTACCCCCCGAACCGGAACTTGACTTTGTCATGACTTGGTACCGAGTATAAGGAAGAAGTTTACGGTAGATACAGAAATTTTACATTTATACTACACATTTATAATTTCTTGTCAATAATAACAATTTTGTAAAATATAAAAAAAACAAATATTTGATTTTGACTTTCTACGTGCTCTTCTTTTTACGTGTTAACATATTTGCACATCCCAATGTGGTAGAATGTGTTGGGCTGCTCAAATGATTTTGAACTTATGTTCCGCAAATAATTAACTTTTTTCATCTTTTCGGCTTGGTTTGTACTGGGCATAATCATTAATTTTCTTTCTTCAATTACGCAACAATGATATTTAATATCATGATGATTTCTAATCAGAAACTTTAGGAGAAACTGGAAAAATTTCATTTTTTGGTAAAAGACCAAAATGGTAGCTAACATCATGTAAGAGGTCAACATGACAAAAGAACAACGGGTAATTATTTTAATTATGTTTATCGTTTGTCACCATTACAGAGAAAGGAAAGTAATGATTAATAAGACATTAGGGTTAATGCTACCTAACACGAAGATGCCACGTTGGCCCAGTGATAGGACAGCAGCACGCATTAGAGGGTTTTAAGCCCTGGGCTAATGGTCTAATGCGTGCTGCTTGTTCCCGGGTTCCCTTGGTAAAACTTGAGAAGCAACGCTATCAATCCTAGGATCATAACGATGATGACATATTTTGTCAAGACATTTGGTAAGGACTGTGGAGAATAGACGATATCCCTTGTCTGTCGTCGCCTCTGCGGTCTAGCGGTCCGGCGAAGGACTTGACTTCTTGAAGTACTGGGTTCGATCCCCGGGCAACATAAAATTAGAAAAATGTGGATTTTAAATTTTCTTATAAAGATAACGTTGCCCGGGATTGTATATGTGTTCGATTTGTGATAGGCTTGCCTCCTATAACGTTGTGGGCTTTAGTGTCTTCGGCAAGCCGTGGGTGCCCTGGTTGTGCCTCTGCCAACTTCTTCAGGGATGTTTCTTTTTTCCCAAATCCTCACTAACAAACAGCTGGTATGGGGCGAGCTTAGGATACACGTATCGTTAAGAACAAGACCACTGGTGGTAGAACGCTGTGCAGCAACTTACCCGGGTAGGGACCACCGTCTTACTTATTCTTGCCGCCATAATGATAGTGTCATATTATAGTCTGGATAGTAGGGTAACCTTAAGACTTGTACATTAGGCCCAACCCCGGCCAAAGGATAGCGATGCACCTATAACATCTATAGTGTCTATAGGCCATGGTTGTCAGTTAGTATCAGGAGAGTTGTGTGCTTATTTGCTGACTAATCCCATAAGATGCAGGACCAAAGTTGGCTCAACATGCATTCTCATTCAAAAAAGCAGGCTGAATTCAAAAAAGGGGAAATCATCATAGGATAACCTGGTAATTGGGTTTTGTGAGACTCTTACATTCAAAAAATCTCTTCGATGGCCAACCCGTGTGATAGGTGAAGGACTCCGAAATCTCTCTTTATGTCAATTAATAAAAAAACAATTTCACAAAAGACGACTATTGCACTTTACGAACTCTCATCACTAGACCAACATAAGAGTCCTACTTGGCGGTATACACTTGTCTGGAGCCAATGTCAATTATAGTCACTGAGGATCACCAGGATCCTGTCCGATCCAAACCAATATGCCACCCCAACACCCTGGCTTAATATGAACTGTGGACATTAGAGGTTTCAACACCAATAAGAAATTGCTACAACCTCTTATAAGGCGTTTATTTTAGTAAGAAATAAATACCGCCATTAAATACCACGGACGATTGCTAAACTTTTACTAGTTTGTAATTTGTTAAATCTGTTTCGTAAATAACCTTTAAAGCTCATCTAACCTTTAAATTAGAAAACGACTGTGGCAAGCACTGACATTGTCTAAGTAAATAATATAAATATAATAAGTCGCATAAATTTCTTAAGTTCTACTTAAGGGTAAACATATATAATGCACTAGGAGTTTCAGCTTCGCTTGCGTAACTTGGCTTTTACTGCACCGATTTTTATAAAATAAAGCCCATTCACGGATAATGTAGCAATTTAAGGGTGAAATAATTTTTGAAATCGGTCTAGTAGTTTCGGAGCCTATTCATTACAAACAAACAAACACAAAATCAAACATTTCGTCTTTATAATATTAGTATAGACATACTTAAGTCGCTAGTAATAAAACGTAAACTACCTAGGTCTAGTAACACACTCTTGGATTGAGTAATACAGGAAGAAAAACAGGCAGACGGATTTCCTGGTGATAAGAACACATCGCTTGGACACCTATCCTGATAACGACACCATACCAACCTGTAGCTGGAGTGTTATGTCTCTTGCGTAACATGTAGTGGAACCGATTAAAATGTAGAGCAGCTATTTGAGGAGTGAAGCTTCTCCATTGTCAATAATTATCTATATGTTAATACATGATGCCAAAACTTTTAGACCCCTTTTTACGAAAATTGCGTAGAGGCAGGAGCGCACTTATTTAGCGCAAAATTTAGCACACTTATAGCTTATGTGTAGAAGAAGTGCAGAAAACTAATATTTTTCAATAAAAATGCTTATAAAGTACATTACATCAATAAATAAATCATTACCCACACTACCATGCATTTGACACACACAAACAAATATATTGATGCTATCGATAAAAAATCACAGATGGCGCACTAAAAAGTTTGGAAACAAAGTAGTTGGTCTTGAGAAAAGAAGAAGATATTAAAATTTATTATGGTCGAACTTCAATCAATGGGCGACTACCGGTTACTGTAAATATACAAACCCTATCTACCTAAATGACTATATTTTCCTCTCCGTTGACAATTATAACATTATTACCAAGATATTTTCCATAGTGACTTTAAGAAACACAAAAAAAACATATAACATGGACATTTCGCTCACACATTGATAACACACATACATAATTAAAATAACACATTAACATGTGTATCAAATAAGGACACAAAATATCCACGAAAATATTAAGATAATATAACTACTTTATTGCGCAATGGCGATGACGTATAATCAGGAATGTGGAAAAAAGAAAAAAGTGTTTAAGAATATGTTTCATACAAAACCCTTACATAATTATAAAAAATAATAAAAAAAGTATCTTCACGCCTATATCCCAGAAGAGGTAGGCAGAGGTACAACCAGGGCACCCACGACTAGCCGAAGACACTAAGTCCCACAATGTGATATGCGGCAATCCTATCGCCAACGGCACATATCCAATCCCGAGCAGCAATTTTTTTATTAGAAAATTGGAAAACCCAAATTTTCTTTTTGTTGCCCGACCCAGGACTCGAACCCGGGACCTCATGCAGTCAAGTCCAACACCTGAACCGATAGACCAGAGACGCGGTTTAATAATAAATGATACATACATACATATCTTCACGCCAAGTCCCTTACGGGGTAGGCAGAGAGTATCGAGTGCCAGACCTCACGATCCTGACAAACCTGTCTTGCTTCCTTCACATTCATTACCCTTTTCATACAAACTCGCCGGTTTCGGAGACTCTTGACACCACCCTCGGATAATATCCGATTGATCTGATCGTGAAATGTCAGCCTTCGTCTCCCTCTCATCCATCCACATTCGCATTGTATATATAATAAATAATACAACATTAAATATCAATATTAATTCGTTAATTTCGACATAGGTATTTAAATTTTATTACGTGAGATGTCAGCGAAGGTCACGGCTTTCTTGATGCTAAGGAACAATCGTGTCCTATATCACTACCCTCCAGTTCGGAAATCTGAACATGATATCATTATGACTGCTAATAGATATGGCGGTGAATCCTTACCCGGGCAAGTTGCTCGCCGCACTCTACTATATTAATAAACTCGGCGTAAAGTACGCCAGGTTCAACATGATATTACAGTCTTTATTACAATGTGATACAGACTGTAATATCTACTTAATTTAACTCCTTCATTAGTCCATGTTTATTAATTAAACGGTACCAGTGGTCTTGTTGGTAAAGATCTGTTTAATCTGAGTTTGCCTCATGCGAGCTGCTTGGTAAAAAGCCAGAATGTCTATTCAACACCGAGAACATTTTGAAAATGACAACACTTTGAAAATGTATTTTAAATTTTTACTGGGACAACACTTTGAAAATGATTTTTAAATTTTTGTGTGTAATAATTAATCTTACATTTTATACTAAATTTTATCCCTACTAATAAATATTATTATTGGAGATGTAGGTTTGTTTGTTACACTATCACGCTAAATCTACTTAACCAATCATGAAACTTTGTAAACATATTCTTGAAGGTACTAAAAGTAACAAGAGATACTTTTTAATAAATTTTATACGAGCGAAGCCGAGAGTGAAAGCAAGTAGATAGATAGTTGTCCCGACCTAACTATGAGTATTGATTTTTTTCATATGAACCTTCTCCTAACCACAACTAACATATTGATCCATTCTTTCAGGCATAATGCTACGGCCAAAAGAAATAGGGATTATTTTTATGTTTAAGATGTGTAATAACATTGTGTTAATAGCCCACTCCCACACACATATACACACACAATAGTAAAGTACACATTTTATGAATGATAAATATTTTTCATTTATATTTACGGAATGTCAACACACGTCGCCGGGGTCCAGGGCCACAACGGTGGAACGGAATAACATTTGCGCAGAGTGTCATATTTTTTTTTCTTTTATAGAACACTAGCGACCCGCCCCGGCTTCACACGGTTATGAAATGTACACAAACAATCTTCTTCAACCACTTTATCTATTAAAAAAACCGCATCAAAATCCGTTGTTTAGTTTTAAAGATTTAAGTAAGTATCTTCACGCCCATATCCACTAAGAGATTGGCAGAGGTACAACCCGGGCACCCACTACTAGCAGAAGACATTAAGTTCCACAATGTGATAGGTGGCAAGCCTATCGCCAACTGGGCACATATCCAATCCCGAGCAACATTTTTTTTATTAGAAAACCCAAATTTTTTTTGTTGCCCGACCCCGGGTCGGACCGGATCGGACGGATTCGAACACGGGACCTCATGCAGTTAAGTCCAACGCCTGAACCACTAGACTACAGAGGCGACTGATTGTTTTTGAAATAGGTCAAGATTTAAGCATACAAAGGAACATAGGGACAGAGAAAGCGACTTTGTTTTATACTACGTGGTGATGATATGAATAAGAATCTGATTTATAGAAATTACTGTAAAAGAAAAATGCACTAATAAAAAAAATGTTTATTATATTATAAAAAAATAAGCTTCAAATGCATTATGTTTTTGAAATAGGTCAACGATTAATTCTTGGCCAAATTCCTGCAAAAATTATTAGATCGTAATCAAACAAAGTAAAAATAATATTATGAGGTCATCTTATATACTTTTGCCTAATAAACTTCAAACTGGTATAAGTTATTCGGAAGGCGAGGTGTAACATTTCAAAAGGTGAAGCTGAGCGTATTAATAAATCGTTGTATAACCTTGATGGTTCAGAGGTTAGCGAACACGGCTAAACACGGAGCAGATTGACAAAGCTCAGGATCGATTTCCAACAGGGGCAGATAATTATGACATAGTAGTATTTCTGGGTCTGGGTGTTAGATAACAATTATACCAAAAATCACTTAAAAAGAGGCACCTACCAATTTCTATTTTCAAGTAAGTACCTATTTTACATATAAAATCACATCTCACGATGTTTATACAGACTAGGTTCTATCAAAAACTACTGAATCCATTTTAGTATAATTAGCGTGTAATGTATACATATATAATTAGATCCAACGCAAAACAAAGATCAGCCTATGTTACAATATTTCAACGGGTTTACGCGAGAGAATTAGATAGCTTTACTAAACGGGCGAAACCGCGGGCAACAGCTAATTATTACGAACATTAAGTTTACGAAAGCAAACTTATTTACTTATTTATCTTAAAATTGTTTTGACACAAAAAAATAAGCATTAATAACGCTCAGCGTTCTACCAACTCCGAGTTTACAGTACTTATGCGACCTTTAATGCCGCGGTATACACATATTGACATAGGTAATTATATTTTTATACGTCGAAGGAATTGTTATTTTCTTTGTTAATTCAATTTTAATTGATATTGTTTCTCTCGTATTTTCTATCATACAAAAAACAAGTAGACGAACATTCTGACAGTAAGAACAAAGTCTAGATTCAGGGCCTGTAATATTTCTTTTAAAAAGCTGTATTATTATAGTATTAGTTACTGCGTATCTCAGAGTAACCGCTTCTATACTTAAGTATCTTCACGCCCATATCCCCGAAGAGGTAGGCAGAGGCACAACCAGGGCACCCACGACTAGCCGAAGATACTAAGTCCCATAATGTGATAGGTGGCAAGCCTATCGCCAACCGGGCACGTTTCCAATCCCGACCAACTTTTTTTTTAATTAGAAAATTGGAAAAATCCAATTTTCTTTTTGTTGGCCGACCGGGGATTCGAACCCGAGACCTAATGCAGTCAAGTCCAACACCCGGACCGCTCGACCACAGAGGCTTCTATACTTTTTGTTCAGTAAGGTTATCTATTCGCGTGATAATAACATTATGATAATTGCTTAGACCAGTTAAGGTACGTGTACTGAGATATTGATAATGAATTGCCAAACTATAGCTGAGACCTCTAGATTGCTTAAGTGACTAACAGCTTGTCTATCTTTTAAACCAGAACACGAAAATGGCGAGCACTGACGCTATTGCAAAATCCAAATCGTTGCAGGACTCTACCGCCCACATTGACAGCATTAATGAAATAATAAAGTCAAAATATAGCTGATGGGGTTGTCACATTCCTCCGTTAAACAACAACAAAATCAAATCACATAAACTGCCAACCAATATGCATACTCATAGATAACAAAGAGATTCCAAATAGACAACAAAACTTACTTCAGAAGACCAAAGACAAAATCCAAAAGTGAACAAACTATCTTCACCTCTATCGTGTGTATAGAGGAGAGATAGAAGTGGAAATAACACAGATCACTTCACAACGCACTTTTCAGGCTAAACACACGGCTGCACCGGCGCACGGATCGCGACAAACTGGCTCAGCTTTCCGAAGGCTGCGACGCGCGGTATGATAACCATGGAGTATAACTTCGCAAGGAATTCACTAATTAGCCCGTAAAAATATGTTCACGCTTATTACTTCATAGGTAAAGGTGTATCACTACATAGTATACAACAAAGTCGCTTCCTCTGTCCCTATGTCCCTTCGTATGCTCAAATCTTTTAAAACTGCGCAACGGATTTCGATCCGTTTTTTTAATAGATAAAGTCATTTAAAAGGAAAGTTTATATGTATACTAGCAGACACAGTAAACTTGGTATCGCTTTACATTAATGCTTTGATAGTAGCGCAGTCTGCCGGACCCAATGTGAAACATTAAAACAATTAACATAAAATTATTATTAAAAAAAATAATTAAAAAAACATTTTCCAGGAACCCGAATTGCGAATCTAAACCATTTTCGAATTCCCTTGAACGCACACAATAAGTTTCATCAACACCAGTCCAGTCGTCTAGAAGGAGTTCAGTGACAAACACACGAACAAAAGAATTTTATATATAAAGATATTTCATAACTGTGCGAAGCCACGGCGGGCCGCTAGTCGGAAAATATATATCTATAACAAACAAATTGTCTATTAGAATCTTAACGCTCGTATCCCCGAATTGGCAGGCAGACGTACAAGGCAGCAAGGACTAAGAAAAAGGCTTTTTAATCCCACAATGTGATAGCAAACCTATTGCAAATCACGCTCTTATTTAATCCCGAGCAATGTTGTAATTAAAAAAAGCAAAAACACATTTTGAGTTGCTCGGCCCAGGTATCAAACCCGAAACAAAATAGGGAACCGGACCAAAAGAACATAGAGGCTGCGTTTTTATACCCAGCTAGAATTAAGAATACTAAGGAAAGGAGTAAAAGCTGTAAGCGGACCCTGAGATCACGTCCAAACGTGAGGAGTAACTGGGATTGACGTAGGATTATGATGACGACATGGAACGATGTCACGACAATACAGCGGTGGTGGATAGCAACTGTTGACAGAAGAAACATGAAAATTATGAGCATGAGTAGAAGTTTACTAGGTGGTGAAGTTTCGCAGCGACTCGCCCGGATTGGCACCACCGCCTTACCTATTCCGGTAGCCGGTAAACATACTTTTGGCATTACTCAGGTTGGCAACGCACCATTACCACCTTTGGTGTCTCTAGGCAGCGTGAATTTCTTACCATCAGAAAATCCGTCTACTTGTTTGCCTTCCAATATCATAAAAAAAAGTAAATTAAAAACGTAAGTATTCCGTAAGTAAAAAGTATATTTACGACCATATCTCAGAAGAAGTTAGCAAAAACACAATCAGAGTACCTACGACTAGCCAAAGACGCTAACAAGTATCCCACATAAGTAAGTATTAAGAAGAGCTATATTTTTTTGGTTCAACACAAAGAAATAAGTATCTTCACGCCCATATCCCCGAAGAGGTAGGCAGAGGCACAACCAGGGCACCCACGAATAGCCGAAGATACTAAGTCCCACAATGTGATAGGTGGCAAGCCTATCGCCAACGGGGCACATCCCGACCGACCCGACAACATGTTTTTTTATTACAAAATTGGAAAAATCCAATTTTCTTTTTGTTGGACGACCCGGGATTCGAACCCGAGACCTCATGCAGTCAAGTCCAACACCCGGACCGCTAGACCACAGAGGCGATTACAAAGAAATAAAATCATCACTATTCATTCCTATTTTATGTTCCTATTTTATGTAAGGGGCGATGATCATTCGACTAATGAGAGAAAGTATATTAAAAGATATGTGATTTACAGAATATATTGCTTTTTAATTATAGCCAGTGTCGATAGCCATGATATACAAACGGTAACAATGTCGGTAATGACAAACGCACATATTGCACTACTATTTATATTATGCGCTTCGGCTTTACACTTTACACTTTTATTTTTAAATTGACTGACCTAATCTAAATTTAAGCTAAATAGTTAATTGTATAATAACAACAACTCTATATAAATATCTTTAAAATACATTCGGATTTCCGAAGCTTGACGAATATAGCCAAAGCACATAATTTAAATAGTACTACCATACTTTGAAAACATTATACCACCAAAATCATAAATATAAAAAGGAGAGCCAAGTTCAATACAAAAATTATGTTTGGCTGTGAACTCCGCCGCAAAAAGAATAGAAATCTTAATGGGTGCCAAGTTCTATGCAAAATCCAAATACTTATTTATAGGAACAAAATAACATTATGATCAAGTATGAAACTCTATTTCTTTGCTTTATTCGATACCTATAACAAATGCTGTTATTTCAAAATAAGAGATCTAATAGTAGGTTAGATTTAACTTGGCCAGTTTTCGTTACATCAGTTATTTCATTACAATATTCAACATAATATATATTATAAAAACTGGTCAAATCCACTATTTTGAGGCTGTCGTGTAAAACAGGTAAAACTCAAAAGCCGTTGGATATCATATGGCGTGGTTATTAGTCACTCTATGCAAATATGCGACACCAACGGCAATTTTAATAATAGTTTAATATTTTTACAATGTGGTATGTCAGCTACATGTTGAAACACATATATGACATCATTTAAACAAGCAAACACATATCACGATTCGAATACAATTTATTTTATAATTATGATGCTTTGCCCGCATACCAATTTAACTTTTTGTAAATTGAAGCCTATAAGTTACTCTGATGTAAAAACTATATTTCTGTAATTTTTTATCTAAACCCGTTCAGTATTTAGTGCGTGAAAGAGTAACAAACATCTATTCATTCTTAAACATTTTCGCATTTGTATCATTGGTAGCGTTTTCGTCTATGCCGTTAGTTAAGGGGATAGCGTAAAGGTACCGACAATGCTCGGGCTCGATTCTCGAGTAGGACAAACAACATAATGAAAATAGACGTCTACATTTCAACGTCAGTGTTTATTAAATTTATTTCGGTATAAACATCGTTAAATCATTTTCTATAACACATCATTTTCAAATGACTCCAAAAAGGGAGAAGGTTATAATTATTATATGTTCGGCCGCTATATTTTCTAACATACATATGTTAGTCGATTTCTTCATTATTTGTTAACCAATCATAAAAAAATATTTTATTTTGAAAGTGCGTACTTCCTAGGTGGTCCTTTTGCTGCCAAATAAGAATTCCAGGGATATCGAGATAAAATTCTCTATTATTTGAGACTTGCAATCTTATATTGAAATTGAAGTCAGTTTTAAATAGATTCACTGCATTTAAATAATTAAAAATCTATCCAACCCAATTGCACGTTAATAAATCTAAGGGATATCAAAAAACAAATAAAGTATCTTCACGCCCATATCCCCGAAGAGGTAGGCAGAGGTAGAACCAAGGCACCAACGACTAGCCGAAGATACTAAGTCCCACAATGTGATAGATGGAAAGCCCATCGCCAACCGGGCACATACCCTATCCCGAGCAACATTTTTTTTTAATAGAAATTTGGAAAAACCCAATTTTCTTTTTGTTGCCCGACCCGTTATTCGAACCCGGGACCTCATGCAGTCAAGTCCAACGACTGAACCGCTAGACCACAGAGGCGATCGAAAAAACAAATAAAAACTATTTTTTTATGATTTATTATTTATTGCTGATTGCTCTGGAAAATAGAGTAGGTAGTTCTACCCTATTTTCCAAAGCGAAAAGTATCACCAATTTGTGCGAATCATTGCAGGACTCTACCATCTATTACGACTGACAGCAATCTAAAATACTAATTTCGTCCACTACCCGGCGATGGGGTCGTCACATCCCCATGTTCTAGATATAAATAGCAAATGACGTTATACAGTAAGATTTAACTCTTTATCAGCGGTTACACAAACGTAAAAACAAACAAATTCCTCGGCAAGGCCGTCCATTGTCGGGTCACTGTGATTAAACAATTGATTTCTAAGCTATTGAATCACCAACAATGAGATTTGTCCGAGTATTGTCCACGGGATCCTTGACACAGCGGAGTAAGCAGATGCAACCGAGAGTAGACAGGAAAGGCGAAGGGTCGATGGGTTATTGTTTTAAAAACACCTTTGAATTATTTAAAAAAAATAGTATCTTTACGCCTATATACCCGAAGAGAGGCACAACCAAGCCACCCACGATTAGCCAAAGACACTAAATCCCACAATGTATCTAGGCTAGGCTTAGGCTAGGCTTGCCACCAGCCTATTGCCAACCGGACACATAACCAATCCCGAGCAACATTTCTTTTATTAGAAAATTGGTAAAACCAAATTTTTCTATTGTTGCCCGACCCTAGATTCGAGACCGGGACCTCATGCAGTCAAGTCCAACACCTGAACCGCAAGACCTTAGAGGCGAATCAAATTATTTTCACGGGTGGTAAAGTGCTATACAGCTAATTGATGGGTAGAGATCCAACTTTACTTATTCCTGTCGCCGTAATTAGTGTTTAGCACTATTGTGGTCCGGTTCGGAAGGTAATTTTATTCGGAAGGTAATAAAATTCGGAAGGTTGATTATTATAAGTAAAACACATGACAACTACTGAACTACAAAATCAAAGGTGTCTTTAGACCCAGGTCTTATCATCTAGAAAGCCGTATGCTCCTTTTCTATCTTGTACCTCTATAAAATATAGAAAATAGTTTACCGAGATACATATCATTCACCTGGTGAAAAATGAAGTTTTTTGGGAGCGTTTGTTCATTTCTAAATCTATATATTAATACGTGATGTCAAAACTTTGGACCCCTTTTTACGAAAATTGCGCGGATGCAAGAGCATAACATTAGGCAAACTTATAGTTTAAGTGTAGGAAAAGTGCAGAACGCTAATATTTTTCAATAATAATGGTTATAAAGTAATTAAATCAATAATTAAAACTTACCATGCATTCGACACACACAAACAATTGTATTGATGATTACGATAAAATATCACAGATGGCGCAATAACTATTCAGGAAACAAAGTAGTTGGTCTTGAGAAATGAAGATGGCGTTCTTATCAACAAGATATTAAAAAGTATTATGGTCGAATTTCGACCAATGGGCGACCACTAGTTAATTTAGTTATTTATAAGTATAATATACTATGCAAATAGTAAGCATGCATATTATGCAAATAGTAAGTTAAGTGTTGCACTTTACTATCTGCAATTACAAAAGTATAATGAATGATTGAATGAAATCTTTATTACGCACACTCAAATGTAAAACATACAAAGAAGTATTATCAACAGCAAAATTTTAGTGTTTGTAGGACACGAAAGGCTGTCTTATCGCCAGAATAGCGATCTCTACCAAACAACCTTTTTGTCTGAGGAAACTTTATTTCATAACACAAATGCGTGTCCTCGTCGAGAATTGTACCCTTGACTTTCAGTTAATCGGCTGCGTTAGGCATGTACGCTTAACCCTAGAGCAAACAGACGAATAAATGTTTCATATCCAATGCCAGAGTTCATCGATCCGGAAAATGAGATCTACTACTATCATTTCACAAAACAGACGTTGGATATAGTTATTGCTTTCCCAGTGTAACGACAAGTATTACGCTGTTATTCTACACCGTCTAGAATACATATGAGGACTTCACAAAAAGATCACGTCCATGTAAGCCGTTAAGTTATCCCATTAACATTCTGCGACACCTCGTTGGTTGTGTAAATGGTAGCTGGTTTTGGACTTTCTCTTTTATGTCATTATCTTTTACGCCCTTTCAATTATGTATTCCTAGTACTTGGGACAAACAACAAGAGGTATTTTCGCTACTAATTACTATTCGTTGATACAACATTACACGTACTACCACGTGTAATGTTTTATTTTTTAAATTAATTCACATTAAACATTATCATTAAAAAATACTAGCGTTCTGCACTTCTCCTACACGTAAACTATAAGTGTGCTAAATTTCATACTCCTCCGTGAGCGCAATTTTCGTAAAAAATCCAAAATTTTTGCTTCGCGTATTAATATTATGATTTATGTAACACCCAAACCCTGAAATCTAGACTTTAGAGAGAACTAACAGTGACATCAAAGGTTAAAAGAAAAACAAGCAAAGCACGCGCGTGTTTATAAAATCATAATTTTGCTTTCAACCAGCCCAAACGCGAGTTAAAGGTCAACAAGAACTGGTCGCCTCAGCACTTCTCCGCAAGCCCATGTCATAAATGTCACTCACCAATCACGGCATTGCGACAGAGACGAAATTGTTTAATGACAACGTAAATACTCAAGGTGTAATGCCTACTTCATTGTAAAAGTTGTAAATGTTTAACTTGTTGCATTTTAGGTCTTGTGTTTAAATTTTTGAAATTTATTAAAAGATAGCAAGCATGTTTTTTTATGACATTGGAAGGCAAATAAGCAGACGGATTTATTAATGGTAAGAAATTTACGCCGCCTAGAGACAACAAAGGTGGTAATGGTGCGCTGCCAACCTGAGACCGGGATGTTAAGCCTCGAGCAAAAGTAAGTTTACCGGGTACCTTACTCTCCAAACCGGAACACATTATGACGTTATGGCGGCAGGAATAGTTAAGGCGGTGGTACCAATCCGGGTGAGTCGCTGCGAAACTCTACCACCTAGTCAGATGTTACGATGTTAGAGACGGTAAGCTTAAAGGGGCTTTTACGAGCTGCCTGGCAGGAAGGCTGATGGTCTATTCTGCAAAGGAGCCCTTCGACTAACATTTGCTGACATTCGATTTCCAGATAAAACTCCATTGGTTCGCAGTTCGCACACCCATTTCATGGATTTGATTACTCAAAAATGTAATATACATGTGTAACAAGCACGTTAAAGTTGACATCCAAATTCCAACGCACCACATTTGCTTGAAACTTGAAAAGCACTTAAAGGTCAATTAGAACTGGTCACTCTTAAGTACTGCTCCACACACCTATGTCATAAATGTCAATATTCCGTCATGTTACAGCGACAAAATAATATAAAAGCTTGGACGTACTCCCTTATAACTTACTAGCTGTTCACCCGCGACTTCGTGCGCATAAAACAGATTTCCATTCAAACTTTCATCTTCCATTATGGTCCTTTGCATTTATCCTTTGGAAAAGAATAATAAATTAAATTAAAAATTAAAAAAACCCCCGACACAAGAAATAAATTTCCCTCAAAAAGTATTTTAATACTGTATCCGAGCATATTTGCAGACATCGGTCAATTTCGCCACTATCACAACCGTCACACTTTTAAACGGCTCAACCGATTTTCATGAAGCATGTCTAAGAACACTCGCACATAAGTTACCTTTAATACGAAAGAAACTAAATTAAAATCACTGCATCCGTTCAGTAATTATTATGCCACAGACAGACACACAAGTCAAACTTATAACACCCCTCTTTTTGTGTCGGGAGGTAAAAACCTATGTGCATATCAAATTTCATCAACATCTGTCCAGCGGTTAGTTAAATAGTAAAAGGGTAATTGACAAACAGACTGACATGGATAGTGATGAAAATTAATATCTTAAATTGATATTACCAGATAGTGACAACCCTTTCGACTGTGACAACTTAAGGACGGATCAAGTGGCAGATAAAGCAATTTCGATTCCGTTGAGGCATATTTAATCACAAGTGATATTCAAATCAAGCCAAAAATATTTTATCGAGTTTTTAATATCCATTTTCCACTTTAGGCCAGAAATGATGGTCGTGCTACACACGGTATTGGCAAATATCGACGTAATTTTATTTAAAAACTCACTATGTCACCTTCCCAACTATTGCGTTAGCTTTGGTATGAGTACCTAAAAAAGTGAGATGAGATGTCCTCTTCTCATGTCATAGCCAAAAAAATGTATGGCTACAAATGAGGGTACTTAAGACAGTGGTGGCCATCCGACACTAAATCGTCAAAAAGGGGGTAGAAACATCAGCACGCCTTACGAAGATTAAGGAATAAGCCAGACAAGATAAATTAATATAACTTTATCTTCACTATTTATTTTGAATCCCTTAAATATATGACGAACTTTTTGCAATACCTTAATACAAATGGCGCCAGAATAAAGTCGAACAAACAGTTTTGAGGTATGAACTATGAATACATTATGAAGGAATTATGTAATTTAAAGAATGAATTGTAAATATCTCATAAAACAAGTAATTACAAAGCGCTCGAAATGAACTACAACCGACAGGAAGTACACAATAAGTGACAATATCACAATGCGGTTAGTAGAAAGCGCATACAAGTGTTCTCACAAAATGTTATCTAATTTCGGTGAAACAATTAAAACATAACTAGTGATATAATGTAGGAGAAAAATATTAGTCACAGCGCACACACCAGTCTTAAAAAGGGGTGATCGTAGATATGATAGTATTATCCCATCTATGGCTGATAGTTTGTACAAACTTTTAATCGACTTCGTCAACGAGGATCTCAATTTTTTTTTCCCCGTATTGGTCCAGCCTCCTTTGCAGAATAGACCATCTGCCTTCCTGTCAGGCAGCTCGTAAAAGGCGAGTGTAGGCTTAAAGTCATTAACACCGAGACATCTGACTAGGTGGTACCTATTCCTGCCACCGCCTTACAGTGCACGTCATTGAAGTAATCCAGTTCGGAGCATAAGGTAGCCGATAAACTTACTTTTGCTCGAGGTCTAACATCCCGGCTTCAGGTTGGCAGGGCACCATAACCACCTTTGGTGTCTCTAGACGGCGTGAATTTTCTTACCACCAGGAAATCTGTCTGCTAGTTTGCCTTCCAAGACCATAAAAATCACCAGATTACTGAAAGATGTCTGGCTTTATAAACAGATTATTTAGTTTAAAAGTGTGTACATTCCAGATAGTCAGATGATCATCCTTCTTTCATAATCATAAAATAGTGAAAATAGTAGGAGAACCGTTTCCGGGTGACGTGGATGGATGTGGCTGTGGTGTTACGCCTAATGCGAAAGTTTACCGGCTAACATCCGGACCGGTACACGACAGTGATAAACTCTGTCATTAACACTGTCATTAATAGGTTAAGTGGTGGATCTTTACAATACTGCACAATACTACCACCAGTAGCCTTGTTGATGATAACCTATTTAACCTATGATCATCTCTTACAAACTGCTTGACAGAAAGGCAGAAGGCCGACACGTGGAACAAGTAGTTATGTCAGGAAAAAAATGTGCTCACTTGATTTTGGAGTCACGTGGAGTTAGACGTGGTTTTCCCTTTATATTTTTGCCTGTCAAAAAATGATGACGAAATGTTTTATTAAAACGTATTTCCTGCAGTCAGGAAATCTGTTGGTCTGTTTGGTGTCATATATTATGATAAAGTTATCTAAAGACACCGCTACTTGATACACTGCCAAATGTTACGTAGCTCGTCCTCAAAAGGCCCCAACGAACCGCAGCCCCTGCCAGGAATACAAACACGCTTTATAAAAGAACTAGTTTCTAGAACAAGTGGTTTGATCAAAGGTGAGATAAGTCGCTGACGTCACTCAATGTTTGTGTACACGACAAAAATTGGGATATATGCAATGTATGAGATCTACGAACAGCCAGACCTTTAAACATTTTATAATAGCTAATTAATGTTATCCAATAAATATCACTACTACTTTTTAGCAATTCTATGCAATAAGCTTATAACCAGAAATGTCTTTGCTGTGACTAAGATGTTCGATGTTCTCCGAAAATACTGCTTTATAAGAAGACATTAACAGAACTCAGATATGTTTGAAACCACAACTTTTTTTAATTTGAACCGAGGATCCTTTTTTAATGAGGTCAGCTGTGTCAAAAGTACTATGTTATTTCCTACTGTGAAAATAAACCGCATCAAAATCCTTCTATCCGCCACATACACACACGCGTCAAACGTACACCCCTCGTTTTGCGGAGATAGTTAAAAAGCTATAAATTTCTTTCAGTAGCATACACTAGACTCGAATCAGATAGGTATGTTAATTGGGTAACTGTTAGGAAGTCTTTCTTTAGCAACCAGGCGCTTCCCAAAGTTCTAACTCCTAAAATATATTTTATATGTAATGACTACTGTTTATGGTACAATAATCCAATTGTATAGTAGAATCAATGCTCTATTCTACGCTAAACAAATTGTAATTGTTATCACAGATAATTGTGTCTTGTTGTAAAAAAAAATTAATAGGATCTGGTCATTGGACCGAATCATAGGATCTCGCTCTATTACTGTATGACGTGTTTATTTCCTTCCTGATCTAATCACAGCTAAGTGTAAAATATTTATTAGATGACCTTTAAATAAATTTAAAAAAAAATAACTAGTTTACGCCCGCGTGACATTAAGCCATCGTTACAATTTCCGTTCAATCAGTAATGTGTCCGCTGCTAGGTGAACGATTTTGATGAAACATGCATTCCAAGTTGGAGCAATTCTTGATATGTTGGAAAACTCAATCGAAATTCAGTAATATAATTTAATTCTTTGTCAGCAATAATACTGGATTTACAAAAATAATAGTAATAAATATAATTTAAATAGACGCCTCTGTGGTCTAGCGGTTCAATTGTTAAACTTGACTGCATGAGATCTGGGTTCGAATCCCGGGTCGGACAACAAAAAAAATTGGGTTTTTCCAACTTTCCAATAAAAACAAATGTTGCTCGGGATTGGATATGAGCTCGGTTGACGATTGGCTTGCCAACCTATCACATTGTGGGACTTAGTATCTTCGGCTATTCGTGAATGCCCTTGTTGTGCCTCAGCCTGCCTCTTCGAGGATATGGGCGTGAGGATAATTTACTTATCAAAAAAATACGGAGTTCAAACATTTCCTAGCACCGACACAGAGAAAATAATTGGAATTGATTCCCAATAATTTTGTTTCCAATATTTTCAACTTTCTTTTATACAATTTCATAATAATACTAGCAGCCCGTTCTGGCTTTGCTCGGATGGTAATTTTTTTACCATAAATTGAGATATAAGCTATCCTATCTCTCAAGTTGGATCGAACTGCACATGGTGTGCGAATTTTATTATAATCGGTTAAGTGGTTTAGGAGTCCATTGAGGACAAACATTGTGACACGAGATTTATATACCTATATATTAAGATGTATAAATTTCCGAATATTTTATCAACAAATACAACTTGCACAAATTGAATTGAATATACAAAGTGATTATAAACATGGTTTTCGAAGACAAAAAGGTTGTCTGGTTGGGATATTTTTGTCTGGTGGCAAAACCGCCTTTACTACATCAAATTGCAAAATACGTTATTTAAAAAGCCCAAGTTGTATTTTTAATTATTGGGATTTTTTTGTCTGGTGGCAAGACCGCCTTTTCTGTAATTCAAACAACAAACTTATGCTGTTGTTAGTACTTTGTATTTACTTTGTTGTAAATTTGATTATGCACTTAACAAGAGCTCATTCATTTATTTATAAAATGGATAAATGGATAGGGGTCATTGACCCTCTACGTAAATTATGTCTAACACTGTATAGTAATGATTAGTAATCAGCAAATAGTATAAAACTAGGTTGCTCATTTGCATTTCTTCCGCTAAAGTCTTCCAAACGACAGCGCAAATTTGGATATGATTTTCATTATCTTCATGTTAATTTACACCGGTTTTATGAGACCTGCATAATTTGAATATTATAAACGCGAAAGTGTAGTGTCGTGTGAATTTACTTTCCGTTTTTACGTCAAAATACATTTTTTTCCCGTGTTGGTCCGGGCTCTTTTGCAGAATAGAACATCTGCCTTCCTGCCAGGCTGCTCGTAAAAGGCGAGCATAGGATAGTCTTACCGTCACCAGCACCGTGACACCTGACAAGGTGGTAGAGTTTCGTAGCGACTCGCCCCGATTTGCACCACCACCTTGAGTACTTGTGTGATGTGCTTGCCGTTGACGTGTTCCGGTTCAGTGAATAAGGTAACCGGTAAACTTACTTTTGCTCGAGGCCTAAGATTCCGGCCAAAGGTTGGCAAGGCACCATTACTATCGTTGGTGTCCCTAGCGGCGTAAATTTCTTACCATCAAGAAATCAGTCTGCTTGTTTGCCTTCCAATATCATAAAAAAAACATTTAATCCCTACTAATATTATAAATGCGAAAGTAACTCTGTCTGTCTGTCTGTTACGCTTTCACGTCCTAAACCAGTGAACCGATTTTGATAAAATTTATTACAGAGGTAAAATAGACCCTGAGGAACAACATAGGCTACTTTTTATTGTAAAAAAATAGGGGAGAATGGGTAAAAAGAGGGGATAAATGTTCATATGGAAATTCGTCATTTTTAAAGCTGTAACAGTGAAACTATGTATTCAGACACTTTATGATAAACGAAAGAACATAGGCTACTTTTTAATTTTAAAAAAACGGGGGAGGATGGGTAAAAAGAGGGGATGACTGTATATGATATGTAAATTCGTTACTTTTAAAGCTGAAACAGTGAAACTTTGTGTTTAGAGAATGAGGAAAGAAAGAACATAAGCTACTGTTTATAGCGATAATTTAATCAAAAGTATACTTATATAAATAAAAGAATATAAACATGGAAACGTGCAAAACCACGTCACCGCTAAATTGTTTAGTATAGACAAATTAATTTTCCAGACTTTTCTCTTAATAAAATGAACCGAAACTCGCCTTTTATGACTAAGTTGATAGGAAAGGAGTTCGTCTATATTTTTTTGTAAGAGCTCGGAACCAAAATCTATACTATCTATATTAATATCAAAAAGCTGAAGAGTTTGTTTGTTTGTTTGCTTGAACTTTCAGTGTTAGAAAGTCCATTTATTAAAGAAGGCTATAGGCTATAATACACCATCACGCTAAGATCAATAGGAGCGAAGCACCAATGATAAATGTTTTAAAATCGGGGGATTTTTCCTATTGAGAGCGTGGGCTGCGTTAACGATGAAAATTTCGTAAAAATCATGTATAAAAGAACTGTTCCCCTTTAAAAGTCCTAAAAAAGTCCGTGACAGCACATTTCTATCTTTTTAGGTTAGCTCACTATAACATTTTTTTATGTTAACCAAATTTGTTTCAAAATAATGCATTATTTGCGAAGGTTATTTTATAAACACGATGTTAATCCTTATCCAAAAAATAGATCATTCATCACCAGTATTTAATTTAAAACAAAATTGCATTTCACGTCACTCGATTTGAATGAATATCTTAGGAGATGTCGCAGTTTTATAATAACACTATCAAATAGAATATAATCACTATGTTAACACTGTAGTTTAAAGACCGCGCGACACAGACGCGTGGTATGCGCGTGGTTGACTCCTTATGGAACGGTTGAGCTCAGTGCACTACTTTCAAAATTTATTGTTTAAAGAACTTCATCGTGTAATATTTTTTAGATGATATTTATATTTAAATTTATTTTTATTTTTATTAAAATAGATTAAAGTTTGAAGAAGGAAGGAAGTATTAAATAAAATAGACTACGCGGGGGAAGCCGCGGGTAGCAGGTAGTATACTATAAATTAGACATCGGACGAGAACGTATGAAGGAACGGATGAATTCCTGATAAATATATTCAACTCCGAAATAGTGTATGTATGAAGGCAAAGCCACGGGAAATAGCTGGTCCCTTATAATCTTAGGCTCGCTTCGCTAAGGCCTAAGCGTAGCTAAGTTAACAAATTAGTCTAATTATGAAACTGTAGTGACATAACTGCTTTCACCACCCTTACACTTTCGGATGTCATGGTAACATTAATTGGAAAGCGATTGACGACGAAAGGTGTTAATTAATATAATTTATTCAAACAATTTGTCTGGCCTCGACGAGTTTGGATGGTTCACGAGACGGAGGTGAAGTGTTAACTGGAAGTTGAATAAAAAACAAACATAGTTTGTTTGTTTAAAAAAACAAGAGGATGTGTCGCCATTACCGACGTTTGAATGTGCACTATGAATCGAAAGTTTTTTGCTTATGAAATCGAAGACACATGCAGACAGGTTCCATAATAGGAAGAAAGGCACACCAAACAAATAAGATGTGTGTATGAAAAATACGGAAAAAGACAGTGATCAGGGTGGGGAGGTCTCAAGTTTAAAAGGTTTCTTGTGTTATGTTTTTAACTAATTTAAAAAAAAACCGAGGAGGTTAAATTCTTTTTTTACTTAATTTTTTATGTATGATAATCGATTTTACTGTCATTTCTGAACTGATTTTAAAAAGATTGTTTTTTATATAAAAGTACGTTTGTCGTATCTGGATGTGATGATGGAATTCCAGAGAAAATCTAAAAATTCTCAATTTTTGCGTTCTTAGCCGACATCATTCTTGTACTCAGAGTTGTTTGTAGTTTTACTGTGTTTAAATTATTAGAGGCTGCTCAATCTTCAATACTGTAAGACAAGAGTAGAGCGATCACTGATGTAGTAGCGGCAAGAATACACCACCTTGGTGGTACCCAGCCTTAACGAGTTGTCGCGAAACTCTATCACATATACCGTAGTCACGGTATTAATTTAACAGTATTGATTTTAATACATTTTTGATTAAAAATTTGTTCGCAGTTGGTATCTTTTTATTTTGATTTTTTAAATTCTTCCTCTTGTCTTCCACCTAAATCTGTTGAGTAGTTTTAAATATCTTATAATAAATAAAAATAGATACGTACATAATTAAAACCGACTTCAAAAATAATAAGTAAAAACTAACTACCTATTACTTATATGTGCCATATGCCAATAGATTTGAAGACGGTGCCAAGCCTTAACCTAATTATTATATTATAAGTAAGTATTAAACTAGCTTGGCATAGTAAATAGCACATATAAACAATACGTAGTATATAATTAGTACTAAATCTTTATTACTTTTTACTTTTGAAGTCGGTTTTAATTAATGTAGTTATTTTTATTTAATACTTTTAAGTTTATTGCTGATATGATTCAATTCAATAAAAATAAATATCGGAATGGGTGCAAATAGGTAAAAAATGCTCATAAAATAAATACTAATGGGTCTATCTAAATCAAATATTTATGGGACCAATTCGAAACTATTCTGCATGAAACAAAAAAAGAATTACGTAAATCGGTTCAGAAACCACGTAGAAACCGGTGTACATACATAAAAAAATGTACCGGCCGAACTGAGAACCTCCTCACTTTTTTGAACTCGGTTAAAAAGGACAGACAGCGGAAAGCGGTTTTGTTATATACTAAGCAATAAAACAAAATTAAAAGTTTACATTATCGTGAAATCAACGGTCCAACGAATACGTTTTTGCTGAGCTGTCTCTACATAATTCAGTTATTGCTTTAATAATTTTAATGTGGAAAGTTTGAATAGCTTTTATGTTACCTACGTAACTTGGGATCAATAACTTTACACTTTCTGCTACACTTTCAGTTCACAACGAAATCCATACTAATATCATAAATAAAAACGTGCGATTGTTTTGTTTTCTCTATATTTTTTAATAGCTGCCCGCCCCTGCTTCGCACGGGTATAAAATATACACATAAACCTTCCTCTTTAATCTAAATAAATAAATTTTAAAGATATAAGCATACAAAGAACATAGAGACAGATTAGCGACTTTGTTTTTACTGTGTAGTGATGTGTGAGGATAGTTAGGAGGATAAAGAGTGACATAGGCTACTTTCATGACATCTTAACGGGTTTCCGAGGGACAATTAAAGAATGAACTATAGTATTTCATTGCCATTACTGTGGTCCATCGGACCGATGATGGCGTGGACTTAATGAGGCACGGAGTTCGATTTCCGGGTGAGCGATTTAAAATGTGTTTTTTTTTTTTTCTAATAAAACCAGTGTCGTCCGGGATTGGATAGGCGTCTGATTTTCGGTAGGATTGACACCTATCACATTGAGGGAATAAATGAATAAGTGCCCTGGTTGTCCCTCTGCTCAGCTCTTCGAGGATAAGATCCTGAAGATACTATTAATATTTTCAGGTCTAAAAAAATGAGATTTTCTTATCTCATTTTCGCTGGGAAAAGCCACGGACAACCGTTTGTATACAACAGACGCTCAAAGAACGGCTTACGCGTAGCAAGTTGTTTGACTGGTTGAATTTACGACGCATTCCTGATTATGATCTGCTCCTAACCTTGGTTCATTCATTTACTAGAGATTTTTTTATAGCAACAGTAACATTGAATGTATTTTTTTTAATAGTAGGCGTACCAAATTCTGGTTTTGTATCTTCATTCCCATATCTCGGAAATGGTAGGCAGATGCAGACCAGAGCCCTTACGACTAGCCGAAGACACTAAGTCCTACAATGATATGTGATGATAGGTGGCAAGCCTATCCCCAACCGGCCACATATGCAATCCCGAGCAGCGTTTTTTTATTAGAAAATTAAAAAAATTAAATGTTATGCCAGAAGAAAACTTTTTTTTTAATTAGTATAGGAAAGTAAATATGAAGGCTACTCGTATTCTCCTGATGTTAAGAAATATACGTTAAACATAACAAAACGTCAAAAGTCAGCTGTCAACTTGTGGCTGGAATGTTAAGAGCCTTTTAGTAACGTAACTAGTTATCTAGCCCTAAAACACGGACCAACACAGTAGCGAGTAACGATGTTATACTTAGTCTGGCCATAA
>NJDD01001669.1:0-19633 GCA_002245505.1 Calephelis nemesis | reverse complement strand
CAAGACTAGGTATATACGAGAGGTACAATGCCAAAATAACTAACCGTTTTGGCCTTTCATTATATAACAAGGCCAGTTCAATATTAGCAGTCGATTTGCTATTACAGTAATCGTCGATTGAAGGTTCGGTTTCGGTTTTTGTTTATTTCACGGGCCAGTTTTAGCCGAAACTCAATAACTACTTGCGAAGTGTCGTTCGCCGTTCGTATTGCAACTTGAAGCTGACGTCCGGTGAGATCGTTAAATAATGTTATTTTTCATTTTATTTTATATACGCTTAAGAAAGTTTATGTGTGTAAAACAAATATATAAAACATACTTTATATGAAAATTGAAAAGAATGAAACACGACAAAAAAAGGCGCTTATTACAAATTTCTTCTGTTGCCCGACCCCGGAATCGAACCCGGGACCTCATGCAGTCAAGTCCAACAACTTATAACACCCCTCATCGGGGCTCAAAATACGTTGATTTCATTAGTTTAATGGCGCCCATTGTCGTTAAAACTGCGTCAGAACGTGATAACACCTATTGTATTGTATAATAAAAGAGCTCGTTGTCTTGGTTTTTTTATCCTTAAAAATATTTTTTATCTTCAAATCTTTAATTACTCAATCCACTCAGAATAAGCCCCCTTTTTTCTGGACCAATGAATGAATCACGGACCAATGTCACTACACATTTTGTTTCGGTTTCGGTTTCAATCGGAAGGACGGTTTCGGTTGAAAAACCTGTTTCGATCGGGCACTATACATGGAAAATGCGGCGAGAATCGTAAATCACAGGCTGCAATGTCCTTGCGCGGGAATCGAAAGCTAATGTTTAGGATTATTTTGCAAGACGAAGCATGTAACGTACGACGCACAACGAATAACAAGTAGGTACGCTGATGGTGAATGTACCCTGGTGTCCTTAATATAAATAAATAAATATCTTTTTTATGGTATTGGAAGGCAATCAAGCAGACGGATTTCCTGGTGGTAAGAAATTCACGCCGCCTAGAGACACGAAAGGTGGTAACGGTGCGTTGCCAACTTGAGGCCGGGATGTTAGGCCTCGAGCAACAGTAAGTGTACCGGCTACCTTATCCTCCGAACCGGAACACGTCAACGGAAAGCACCGACGTTATGGTGGCAGGAATAGATAAGGTGGTGGTACCGATCTGGGCGAGTCAGTGCGAAACTCTACCACCTAGTCAGATATCACGGCGTTAGTGACCTTAAGCCTATGCTCGCCTTTTACGAGCTGCCTGGCCGGAAGGCAGATGGTTTATTTTGCAAAGGAACCCAGACCGTTTACCCTTACACAATAAAGGCAGCACTTAGAGATGTCAATTATGTTTTAATCAGTCATTAAGGACCAATTTTGTGTAGAAAATAACGAATTAATGACTAAAATTAGGTCTAGACGTCAAACACTTGCTACTCTCTATTTAAGGCATTAGGGTTGTCACGTTATATTTTATCCATCAAATTACAATACCTACGTAGTTTACAAACAATGTAAGTAGGTATTGTTACGGCAGCGCCGGTTAATCCGAAAGATACGAATACGCTTGTGGCGTATATAAAGATCGCGGAAACAAATGACAACATGGCCATACGTTTTGATACGACATACATACCTACGCTTTCTGCAGAACCGCGAAAACCGCATGTCGTTTTCGAAGTTGTAAGTAGTTTACACAGTATTTCATTTTTTTTTTATCAGAATAATAAAAAGAAAACTATTCACGTGGACCATACAAGTGGTGCTTGTGTGTGTCAACACAACATATTATTTAAAAACTACCACTGGATCGAAATTTGGCTATTAAGCCTGTCACACACGTAGCTATAATATATATTAATATGCCGCGATATAACATATATTATAGTAAGCTACCACACACGGAGACGATGCTATAATATATATTTTGCCAAGTTATTACAAGTTTAGTAATATATATTAATATGCGATAATATATTCGTTGGATGCGTCATAGAAATATATTATATTATAGTTGCGTGTGCGGTCGCTTGAATATTTGTATAGAAAATATATTGTAATATGTCTTGCTATAGTTCATATTAATATATATTATAGCTACGTGTGTGACAGGCTTTAATCTATGGTCTCTACAAACCGCAAGCACATACAGTGCTTAATGGTTGCCAACTTAAGATTATGGCGTTTAGCCTTTTGCGTTAGTAAAAACTTAATATAGCTGGATGGAATGCGGTAAATAGCAGTAGAAAAGGTAGCTGGTAAACATCAGCTACCTTCCATACCAGAATTTACCAGAAAATGGCAACTTTTGAGAGAGCCTCCTAGTCTGTCAAGGTGTTAGTAACAAGAGAATCGTTGCCTTTACCGAGCCGCTTGATAGAAAAGGAGTTAACCTTTATTATTTAATAAGCTCGAAACCATCACGAGGACCTGACAATAGCAAAAGTCAATTGGACCTAGCAGTATTTACACCCCTTTACAACTTTTGTTTAGATTATGAGTCAGAAACTTTTAACACACAACCCTATATGTATTTAATTAATAAACATAGGCTCAGATATTGATATTATCGCCTCTGTGATCTAGCGGTCCCGTTGTTGGACTTGACTGCAGGAGGTCCCGGGTTTGAATTCCGACCCGACCGAGTTGCTCGGAATTGGATATGTGCCCGGTTGGCGATAGGCTTGCCGTCTATTACATCGTGGGACTTAGTGTCTTCGGCTAGTCGTGGGTGCCCTGGTTGTGCCTCTGCCTACCTCTTCGGGGATATGAGCTTGAAGATACTTTTTTTTAGATATTTTAATAATCCCAACTTAAGCCTTTGAGTACCTATTTCAGTCGTAACTCGTAGTTTATTATTATGACGATACAATAGAGCAAACCGTGCACTAATTAATGTACCTAGTACGTGATCACCGCCTACTGCGAAAACCTGACGCACCAGGAGTCTCATTGTCTTCGTGAAGGCATTTAAATGATTTATTTTTAGAAAACCCGCCATTTTGTTGTTTGTGGACGGCAGTGATCTCTTACTATCAGGGGAAGTGATCAGGGTTTTTCTTGCCTGTTTGCGTCCTCTTCTATAACAACTCTACCCCAAATAGTTCAATATTTTTAAGCCAGTGCAATCCCTAAACTTTGTTCTCATATAATTAAGCACAGTAAAACTGCAAAACCGATTACAACAGTTTAATTTAATTAATTACTGGCCTACAGAAAAAAAAAATGGTTTGATGCAGCTCTGTTCGCATTTGTAGTCGGTAAAGTGGGTAGTATGAATTGTTGTTACTAGATGTCAGCTGACTACTCTGGTTTACCTAAAATTCTCATTTTCACTTTTTTCTGGTTTTATTCGAAATCAGTCCGTATTACAATTACTTTTATGACATTTATTGTATAAATTATCCAGGACAATCTTACTCAAGAAAATTAGGTAGCCGAAAAAAAATTTCCAAAAAAAAACTTCGCACCAATATCCTCGAAAGGGTAGGAAGAGGCACAACCAGGGCACCCACGATTAGCTGAAGATACTAACTACTAATCTTAGGGCCACTTGCACGTTCCTGGGTAAAGTTTAATATCGGGTTAAACTGTCAAATGTATATTGAATTAGTTCTATGTTAGTAGCTAACTTGGAGTTAAATATTTAACCCAGGAACGTGCAAGTGGGCCTTAATGTATAATTTTCAAATAAATTAAGACTTTCTATATCTAATTCTCTAATAATCGCCTCTGTGGTCTAGCGGTCCGGGTGTTGGACTTGACTGCATGAGGTCCCGGGTTCGAATCCCGGGTCGGCCAACAAAAAGAAAATTGGATTTTTCCAATTTTCTTATAAAAAAATGTTGGTCGGGATTGGAAATGTGCCCGGTTGGCGATAGGCTTGCCACCTATCACATTGTGGGACTTAGTGTCTTCGGCTAGTCGTGGGTGCCCTGGTTGTGTATCTGCCTACGTCTTCGAGGATGTGGGCGTGAAGATACTTTAATACTTTCTCTAAAATGTGTATTTTGTTTCCCATTTTATGAACAAGAGCTGATATGAAAAAGTGTCTAGATTTCTCGAATCAGCTCACCAAAGATACCCAAAATTCGGTCAACACTAGCGAAAAATTTATTCACTATTAAGAAGTTATACCTAACTACTACTCGGGTACATAATAAAATAATATGGGACTACCTCGTAATCGTAACATAACATACTAAAACAGAACTATCAAAATTAGCTATTATTATTAAATTAGCTATTGGCCTAGCGTTACCAGGCGTCCGGATAAAGCCGGACATAGTCATGCTTTTAGGTTGCATGTCCGGCCAAATTAGAGCGTGTCCGGCCTGTCCGGCTTTTGCTAGGCTTTTTACATGTGATGAACGGCGAATTGGCATTCGATTTTATTTGTTATTTAACAAGATTTATGACAGTAAAAAAGCTTGGTTTTACATTCATATTTTTGTTTTAGCTAATGTTGAGACAAAATCCTCAATAATGTAGGGTGTCCGGCTTTTCTAACCAAATGTCCGGCCAAAACGGCTGGACTGTCCGGCTTTTAGGTTTGGCGACCTGGCAATCCTATATTGACCGAACAATCGCGTAACAAACATACAATAAACATACAGTCGAACTAAAAACCTCCATCTTTTTTTTAGTCGGTTAAAAAATAGCAAGCCAGGACCGCTAACACATCCCTGCCAGAGTCAACAAACCTTCGGGTGTATAACCGCGTAATGTTTTTCACAGGCACGTCTCAATCTTACATGTTTACGAATGTAAAAGGAAGCCTTGTGCTGCCAAAGATTTACTACCGATACGGACGGATATGTGTTTAATGCATAGTTTTTTGTATTATTCCAATCTACTTAGTACTTTTCTCGTTGGCATTGTCACAGTATATGACCTTTTTGTTATAGCTTGGTAACGAGACTAATTTTCTGATGGAACAAAATTTGCCGAATACGCTACCTTCCAGAATGGAACACGACCCTGGCTTTATGTGCGACAAGAAGTAAATAGTATATAGATAAATAGTAATAAGGGCTTCTTGCTTGACAAAGATTGAGACGTAATATTTATAACATAGCCCTGTAATGACATTAACATATTGAAATTATAAATATTGAGCTGCATATTATAATACTGCATTTTTGTTTATGTAGACGACCACATCAATAACGAGGTAATTTCCGAATCATGAGCTATATTTCGAAAAAAACAATTGTCAAAACGCGACGTAGTAGCAAATAAATTAGTTGGAGTAAAAAATAGTAATTGCAGTTTCACCGCGTTTAATTATGGAAAATCAAATATATAATCGGTGATGAATGCAAATATGTTCTTATTCGAGCATTAAAATATGAAGTTGCTGCCTCGGGGTAAGTTCGCCGGGCCGGCTAATTTCTTATGCATAAAACTTCACACGGATGCACTAACTTCTATGTTACTATACACATTAATTTTCCCCTTGAATCACTCTATTTAAATCGCATCAAAATCCTTTGTGTAGTTTTAAAGATAGCTAAGTATACATAAGGACAGACAGACGAAAGCGACTTTGTTTTATTCTACGAGTATGAAGTGATAACATTTATACACATGAATAAACTAATAGTGTGGACTAAAATGTACCGTTATGTGTTTGACTATTAAATGACTATCAACGGTCAGCACAAAGGGGGTTTTGTTTGGATTTAAAAGTGTCACGTCTGCAAGATACTGCATTTAGGGATGAAACGATACCACTGGGGTATCGATACTTTACTCGATACTGGTATCGGTCGTCGAGTATCATTACTTACTCAGTACCGATCACAAATTATCGATACTTACTAGTATAGTATCGTTTTTGGAAAATTTTGAGTGAAAACCGTAACAAGTATTGGTATTATTTATTGAAAGGTACTAATAATATTCTAACATAAAATAATAATTTTTGAGTTAGCCCCGACCATGACAGTCACGGGTATACGCTAGTACAACACGTCACCTTCAAAATAATTTATGAAAAAAGTTCGCTTTCGTGGTGCTGCTCATGAAAATGCTGCCAAGGCTGCTAACTACACAAAACTAAGGTTCGCTCAGAAACTTCAATTTAGGATAAACATTTTTTTTTCAATGTTAAAAGATAAACATCTATTATGTTAATTGCCATAAACCATAAAATTTACTGTTAGGAGTACTTTTAACCGATACCTACTCGATACTTCATTTCAAAGTATCGATACTAAACTGTATTTGGTATCGAATAAAAGTATCGAGTACTTCCTTGGATTTACTCGTATCTTTTCATCACTAACTGCAGTAGCTGGTCGTTCACCCAGCCGCCGTAATGGAGACTAATTCAAACCAATGGACAGACTCGACACTTTGTTAATTATTTTAAAAATAAACCCTCATGTCCTAAAATACGTTTTCCAGGAAAACAACGAGTCATAAAGCTAATGAGAAAAATATCACTTTATCTATAGGTATAAGAAAACTGTAGAAAAATAAATTCTAAACTTAAGATATTAATGAAAAATAACTAAGTTAATAAAAACCGAACTTAAAACTAGTTCTAAAGTCGGTTTTTTAAAGGTAGTTATTTTTATTTAATACTTTTTAGTTTATTGCTTATACGATTCAATTTAATAAAAATAAACATCGGGATAGGTGAAAGTAGTTAAAAAATGCTCATAAAATAAAAATTAATAGGCCTACATGAATCAAATATTTATGGGACCAAATCGAAACTATTCCACATCAAACAAAAAAAAAATTACGTAAATCATTTCAAAAACCTCGAAGAAACCGGTGTACATACATAAAAAAAATTACCAACCGAAATGAGAACATCCTCCTTTTTTTAAACTCGGTTGAAAATAGATGCATGCGACTAAAAAACGGTGATGATAATGGTGTTGCGACAGTTTTTTTACTGTAAGGGGGGGCGATGGGCTTGCTGTTATTCCATATTCCCTGGACAACAGCAAATCATTTGGTGTCATAGGTGAAGTGTATTACTTACCACCAGGAAACTTCTATGAAACAGTCGTGTCTCTTATGTAGTGCATCTAATACCAGTAAATGCCCTACTACCAGGAAAAGAGAATGACGTGCAATGACGTTATATCAATCCGAGTGAACCATCGTAGAATTCCACTGCGTTGCCGCTGTTGGTCAGTTATAATCTCATTTTCGTTTAATACAAGTCATCCACATTTTCATAATAATATAGGTATTGAACATGCAATTCGTGCCACCTACCAACACTCAATTTGTATAATAAAAAGAGGCTATAGCCACAAAATTTGTTTCGTAACCGACATCATAAAAAGGAGGTTATTTGAAAGTGCGTACTCCCGAGGTTGTTCTATTACAGCCAAGTCTGGATCTGATGATGGAATCAACCGAGCAAAATGATGTTTTTTTGTGTACTTTGACAACATCAATACATAGTATAAAACAAAGTCGCATCCTCTGTCTCTACGTCCCTTTGTATGATTAAATCTTTAAAACTACCCCACGGATTTTGATGCGTTTTTTCAACAGATAAAGTGTTTAAATAAGAAGGTTAATATATGTATACTTTATACCTGTGCGAATCCGGAGCGGGCCGCTAGTAATATTTAAATCGAAGTTGATATTTCGCAGTTTTTCTGTTCTTAAGTTATTTGACTTCAATACATACTAAAGGCATAGGCAGCAATGTTTATATAAGTTGGGAGTAGGATATATTCAGTCGACTCTTAGTCTATAATAGAGTTATGGCGCAGACATCCGGCGTAACCAATTTGATGCTTCACTGCAGGCGCTGATCACAATTCATCTCATGATTCCTTTTTTCTATGGAAAGCAAACAAGCATGCCGATTTTCTTACATTAAATATACGCTTAACACAGATTAACCAAGTTTTTTTGCGAATTTCTTAAGGAAATTGTTTTTTGTAGAACATGTTTCAAAAATACTGATTTGGTGGTGATTCTCCTATGCACTAATTTTAGTTATTTTAAGATATATTGTCATTTTATTTCAGTAACAGCAAAAGAAACACACAAATAATATGTAATGCTTTCAGATTAGTTTACAAGCGACATTTCTATATACGTTGTACCTCAGAATATTGAGATAAAAACCCATATAAAGTGTTTGTGATGTGTTTGTATGTAAAAGGTAATGAATGTGGAAGAAGCCAGACAGGTCGAGGTTTGGTACTTGATATTCTCTGCCTACCCTGTAAGGGACTTGGCATGAAGATATATATAAGTATGTACATGTACTTATATGTGTATGTAAAGTGGTTGTAATGTTCTGAATAATTTTGACATGGTCACAAAATTAACAACATTCTTTTGCTGTTTTGACAGTGTGAATGTCAAAAAAAAGTGTGATTAAGCAGGAATTCTAGTATACATAGTATATTGTATTCTCTAATTAGTAATTAGTTTGTCATTCTAGTTTACAGATTAGCACAGAACAATAGCACTCATGCACAGAAATTGATTTTAATTTAGTCAAAAACGTCGATATGAGCTGCATTTCAAGTTGTTACCGTAAACTTACTCGTAACCACAAGTTCCAAAATAAAGTTTTTGATTTTCTGTTTTTGATTCGAGGCTCTTCCACACTTTGACCTACTAAAGGTTAAATAATTACATTGACACAGTGTTTTGACGTATGAGTGAACAGATATTATACAGACAAAGATTCTTTCATTTCAGAAAAAAAGAGTATCTTCACACGCATATCCCCGAAAGGGTCGGCTGAGGAACAACCAGGGTACCCACGACTAGCCTAAGTCACTAAGTACCACGATGTGATAGGTGGCAAGCCTATCTCCAACTAGGCACACATGCAATCCCTAGCAAAGTTTTTTTTAATAGAAAATTGAAAAAAAAAAACAAATTTTCCTTCTGGTATCCGACCCGGGAATCGAACCTAGGACCTCATGTAGTCAAGTCCAACACCTGAATCAATAGAACATTGAGTCGATCTTTTATTTCATTCTCGAAATAGTACATTCGTACGAAGTATGTAGAACGTACCTACTATCGTGCGTTTCTGGGAAGTTTAGGGCACCTCGAGAACGACGTGTAATTAATACTTAATACCTTGTAACATCTGTCACTTGTTTTTTTCTCAGACAAAGGGTAAAATAACCTAAGTATAAAAGCCAAAATAATAATAATAATAGTAGGCATGGTTCAATAAGGCAGTTCGACATTAAGCGTCACAAAAAACACAAAGAAGACGCCTGTTTAACTAAACACTGTCTGAAATTGACATCCAACTAATAACCTGGTGTACGTAGATGACGTGTCAGCACGTTATTAGTTCAGAATCCAATTTTACAGTTTTTAGTAAAACATGTGTTCAAAGAGTGTTTAATTTTTTTTTGTAAAACTTTTAGCAGATGATTATTGATATCCCAAAAACCAATTTATTAGTTACTAGCGGCCCGCACAAGCTTCGCACGGTTATGAAATATACACATAGACCTTCCTCTTTAATAATTTTATCTATTAAAAAAACTGCACCAAAATCCGTTGCGTAGTTTTAAAGATTTAAGCATACAAAGGGACATAGGGACAGCGGAAGCCACTTTGTTTTATACTATGTAGTGTTGTTAATATCATACTTAAAATGAGTTATGGGTTTGTGTAGGTAGCAAGCCTACAGTTAACCAAGAAAAAAGCAATAGGTATATACAAACTTGTCTTTTCTGCATCAAAATAGATATATATGTAGATAGAAAACAGATATACCTATAACAAGTTGTTATATAGCCATGATGATGCTTGTATAGCGAAACCGGTTGGCTAAACTATAAAAATATATTGTGGAAAGTACAAGTCGCACCTTCAGTAATATAAGGGCTCAAGTCAAATTTTTAACATTCAAAATCCCATATACCACAAGTATTTTGAATGATAAACGCACAATTGATATTCGCTACTAGTTAGCGCTAGCTAAACAATATAAGAATGACTCGGTAATTGTATGTGTTTTACGCATGAATAATATCGGAAAAAAATACTGTATATTAATTAAAACACGATTTCACAAAAAGTAGTTTTTTGGATAGTGCCCTTATATTACTGAGGGTGCGAAGTGTTTGTAAATAAATCGTATCAAGAATGGAATTCCACCATGCACCGATGATAAGAAGTGTAGAAACTAAAATAGACTAGCATTAGGTCTGTTACATAGGTGCCATCATTCACAATCCCTTGAAGGAATCCAATTCCGCTACAAAAAATCGAGGTAAAATTTCGTCATACAATCCCATTGAAAATCCGTACCTATAGCTATGTGGTATGTGTCCTATTAGGTATCGATTTGTTTGGACAGGCTCCGTTCGCAATTGCGTTTTTACTTTTACGTACGAAATTATTCCCAGCGTGTGAAACTGGCCTTAAACAGTAATCAACCATTAAATCAAGCATACATTGTAATAGAGAGATATCTAGACACGCGGCAGCGTGTCAAGCCAAGTTCAAGCAAAGAACTGGCTAGCCAGCGCCGAGTGTAATTTTACACGAACCACTTGGTGCCACTTTTGACCCTTTTATAACTCAAAATCTATTTAACGTAAATACATAAAACTACGTGTGTGTAATCATAACCATAAGGACATCAAGAATCTCAAATTTCATAAAGCTAGCTCAAACGGTTATAAAGATATGAAGGTCTAAAAGTCGTAAATTTTAGTACCTACTGACTGACTGTCTGACACACCTATAGTAGCTAAACCTAACCTACTTCCAGATGACCTAGAAGGATTAAATTTGGAATCCAGCTTGGTAATTATGCGTAAACGTAGGAAAAAATCGGAAAATAAAAAAAGTTCAAAAATAGGAGGGTTCAAAAAAAATTATAAAAAGAAAAAAGAATTAAATACCTGCCTAGTTTTCTTTACAAAGAGTAATGATATCCCACCAAAACATAAATGTAAAAAAGGAGAGCCAAGTTCAATACAAAAATTATGCTTGGCTGTGAACTCCGCCGCAAAAAGAATGGAATTCTTAATGGGTGCCAAGTTCTATGCAAAATCCAAATACTTATTTATAGGAACAAAATAACATTATGATCAAGTATGAAACTCTATTTCTTTGCTTTATTTGATAACTATAACAAATGCTGTTATTTCAAAATAAGAGATCTAATAGTAGGTTACATTTGGATAGGCCAGTTTTTATTAGTTGGTGTTGTATACTTTTGGTGGGATTCTTAATTACTGTATAATCTATTTATTTGTAAAATAAATAAGATAAAAGAACTTGCTTCTATAAGTTTCAAAATTTGATATCATTTAGTTTATTTCTTTATAATTATGGAAAAAATGACATTCGGTTAGAGTAAGCCTACCAGGTGAATCAAAAGGTAAACAGTTTAGAAGGTAAAATAAACTTTCTTCTGTAAAGTTGAAATTGAAGTATGTGTTTAAGTGAGTCGTCTAGATATACTAATATTATAAAAAGGAAATGTTTGATTTTTGTTTGTTTAAAATGAATAGTCTCCGAAACTACTAAACCGATTTCAAAAATTCTTTCATCCGTAGTATGCTACATTATCCCTGAGTGACATAGGCTTTGTTTAATTAAAATCGGTGCAGTAAAAGCCAAATAACGCAGGCGAAGCTGCGTGAAGCTGTTAGTTTAAAATAAATGTGTACATAAGATCTTTTCAGAAGCGATGCTAAGAGAGTGCGAATAAGAGGCATAATGTAAATGCACAGTGTGAGTGACATTACATAAAATTAAAATTATAGATGCAATTAACAAAAATTGTAATTATTTGACATTTATAATTATTTATTTAAAAAATAAAAGGGCTGATGACGCGCAAGGCAGATGCCTGCCGGGCTATGGACCTTAATGTGCGGACAGGAAGCCTGTTAGTCGAAGGACACTAGCTCTTGGACTATTTCGTCAAATGTACAATGCCTAATACCAAGTTCCGAACAGTTAACTACAGTACCAGTTCACGTTAACGGTTTTCCGTTCGATGGTCTCCAGTCCATGGTAATTGATTAGTAACATCACACCGAGTAATTACCGTGTACTGAACAGTTATTTTGGCTCAAACAAAGATGCCCTTGTTCGAGATGCAAGATGATGTGCTGAATATGGCTTTGGTGTTGCTTTTGTGACCTAGATATTACTGTAGAGCGACCGCCTTGTTGGACGAGGGATTCGCGATACGTCCAACTTTGTCGCTCCCCCGCGACACTTGGGTTCGATTCTCGTCGTTTCGAAACCAATTTTTTTTTTTGTATTTGAAAGAACGCACTTTCGAGATGTTCCCATTGCTACTAAGTATGGATATGATGATGGAATTCCAGGAAAATCGAGGAAAATGCTCCTTTTTTATACATAGATGGCTTATTGAAATCGAAGCCAGTTTCTTGCTGTTTTATAGCGCTAAAATTATGAAGTTTGTTGTATATTTATCCCTTATGTCTACATATTGATGTCCATATCACAAACATATAAAGGAAATTCTAGATATTGCATAGCTACAACCGTATTCCAATTTTCTGTTGCCACAAATTGCTCGCCACTGTCGCATTTCGATACCAAGGCTTTATATATCCCAATCTCAGGTTAACTATTATTAATACGGCTGTCAATAGACCATCATCAAGTGTACCATGAGGAGATGCATCTGCTTTTTGCCTATCAATACTGCAAAAAAACGTATGAACAAGTGAAATGAGAGCTTGTATCAAGCAAATCGTGTCTTACCCATTATTTAAACACTTTTTATGACGCAAGTCTTCCACGAGGCCACTCTAATGCAAGTTTCACGAGCACTTCGCGAAATACAAAATTTCTCTGATTTCCCATGCGTATATAAAAACTAAATCAATTCCACGGTTTATTAGGATACCGTGAGATTATCCGTCGCGGTGGACCGTCGCAAACAGGAACGGTATTTTACCATGACACACTGGCAGATTATGATCCAAGCCAAAATTACGCGATCAATTTTATATATCTATATATTAATACGTGATGCCAAAACTTTACGAAAATTGTGCGGACGCAGAAGCATAAAATTTGGCACACTTATAGTTTATGTGTGGGAGAGGTGCAGAACGCGAATATTTTTTAATAATAATGCTTATAAAGTTTGACACAAACAAATAAGTACGAGTATATTGATGATGATAAGATCACAGATGGCACACTAAAAAGGTTTGGAAACAAAGTAGTTGCTCTTGAGAAATGAAGGTGGCGTTCTTTCAACAAGATATTAAAATTTATTATGGTCGAATTTCGACTAACGGGCGACCACTAGTAAATATAAAAACAACTTTTCCCCGATAAAACCTACATGTAAATTATAATGTTTCTAAGAATCATGTCTATCACGTCGGCTTTTAAATAAAAAATCCGCTTCGAATTCAATTCGTCCGTATACAAGTTATGACGTCACAGACAGATAGATATATCTACACACATACGCACGTGTATACACGCACGCACGCACGCTCGCACGCACGCACGCATGCACGCACCCAGGCACGCACGCACGCACGTAATGTATGCAACATTTCTACAGGCTTTTAAGCTAGACTTATAGAAGTATAGTATAGACTATAAGGGCTCAAGTTATTTTCTTCTTCTTTGTTCTTTCTTCTTAACTTGACTAAGTTAAGCCGATATCGTTTAATTTTAGTAATAAATGTTATACCTAAATACAAAACATTATTAGATCCAGTATTTTTCACAGTCCGGGAACTAAGACAAAAATAATATATATATAGCAGTGTAAATTTAAGACCCGCAAAATACAGATCTATATTCATCGCATAAATGCCTACTCCCGTAGGGAACCGAACCAGAGCCTCTAGGTTGATCGGTGGAGTTAGGCGTCTACGAAATTAGACGAGTACGCTAACCACTCGGCTAACGAGGCGATCAAAAGTTTTACGCGGTGTTGATCGAAAGAATGAACCGATTTCAAAGCGGTTTTTAACCTCCGACAGGAAAAAGAAAAAAAGGACTGTTATGAGTTTGAAGTGTCTGTGTGTGTGTCTGTCTGTGGCATTTATAGTGTTTGAACGTATGGACCGATTTCGATATGATTTTTTTTGTTTGAAAGCTAACATGATCGGAGGGTTCTTAGCTGTTTTACATGTAGGTTTTGTCTGGGATTACTGACTTTTTTAATTGGCGTCAAAAGCTGGCGTGATCGAGATAGGTTTTAGCTATAATATCATGTATATGTTTTGTCTAGGTTATTGATTTTTTTTTATTTTAATTGTTGTAAATGTTTTAAAGTTGTTGTCTAAGATATATTTAACGTAAAGACATAGACTTTCCACAATATTATTTTTGTAAGCCTCTATACAAAACCAACAATCTATAATTTAGTGAAAAGTCAAATACTACAAACGTCAACGAATACCGCAGCTGCCGTGCTTCAGTGATCGAAAAAACAGGTTGATGAGTCAAACACAAATCTAGCCACCTAAAGTATAGACCTAGAGCTCGCGACCCTTTCCGACTTCACTAAATAGTATAAAACAAAGTGGCTTCGGAGGATAAGGTAGCCGGTAAACTTACTTTTAATCTAGGCCTAACAACCTGTTCTAAGATTTGACAACGCACCATTACCACCTTTGGTGTGTAAGGCGGCGGGAATTTGTAAGCATCAAGAAATCTGTCTGCTTGTTTGCCTTCCAATGTCATAAAAAAACCCAAAGGAAAGCCATACAAATCCGCTGAGTTTCTTCGCTGGATCTTCTAAGAGTGTAACTGCGTTCCGACCGTATTTTAGTATGATAGAGACGCAAGAGCCTCATGAATGGTGTATGCTACGGTACCCAGGATACCGTTACTATAATTTCGAATATATGTAATTGTATGAATGGATGTTATCAATTATTTAATCGATAGCATGATGAAATGACTGAAAGAATTTTAATGAAATTCAGTACGTACTTAAATAGGCTATGGAAAAACACGTCATTCTGAGCGACCTTTAATACAAACGAAATGTTCCTGTAGGATCTCTCAAAGAGATATCAATGAAATATTTTGTAAAACCCTTATAAGTTACGCATAATTCATTGGGTTAAAAATTGCTTTCACATATTTCTATTTTTTAAATGACATCTCCAACATTTGTACTGTTTTACATATCATTTGTTGTTAGATTCTAGTATTGTTCTTCAAAAATAAGAAACAGCCCAATATACGAATTCAAATAGTGATATTTATCCACGGCTTCTAGACTATTGCGCATCGTTTACAAATAAAACAAGCAGAGAAACTTAAGTTGAAGCACAGGCCTCGATGACTCATCTGGAAAGTATTATTTTCCTGATATATCGTAATTCTACGATGTATCCTGTTTAATATTCCAGTTCAATGGATTCCGCTATCTGACATTGAGTAGAGGTAAATTAAATGCATTTTCCTCTTACAATTTAAATATATACCTAACGACATGGGACACAATGACACCAGCAGCTTTCAGCTATTTCGTACGATATTCGATTTTTAGGGTTCCGTACCTCAAAAGGAAAAAACGGAACCCTTATAGGATCACTTTGTTGTCCGTCTGTCCGTCTGTCTGTCAAGCAACGTCTTATAGCATAGATAAAGGAAAAATTACGAAAACCATAAATTTTTAGTTACATCACATAATTTTTTTTTTAATAATTTTAACCTTACTACCCATTTCCTCATAAACGCGTAGAGGTATTAAATTGAAATTCATACCAAATACTCAGATCTATAATACCTTTAAGCTGTAACAAAATCAAACTTCTATGTCAACGCAATCAAAAGAAACAGCAATTTAAGCTGCATATTTTGAAACTCGCAAGTACTCGCAAGGGAATCAAAACCTAAAGGGTACTTCCAGTCGACCTAGAATCTTGAAATTTGGCATGAAGCAATGTTTTATAGCACACATAAAGGAAAAATTCCGAAAACCTTAAATTTTTAGTTACATTACAAAATATATATATTTTTAATAAATATAAACTTATTACAAGATTACCATAGTTATGACTCGATTGTCGTAATGAACGAACTTTGTAAACCTTGCAGGTTTGTACGGAACCCTCAGTGCGCGAGTCCGACTCGCACTTGGCCGGTTTTTATATTGTACGAAGGCAAACAAGCAGACGGATTTTCTTATGGTAAGAAATACATGTCGCCTGTAGTGCGTGTTAAGACACTTTTTTTTATTCGAAAAATTTATCGAACTTCGATAAGTTTCTTCGGGGCTACGAGAGATACTTGGACTTATACTTATCAAGGATTATTACATCATCATTACATAGTATAAAACAAAGTCGCTTCCTCTGTCTGTCTGTTTGTTTGTATGCTTAAAGTCTTTAAAAATACGCAACGGATTTTGATACGGTTTTTTAATAAATAAAGTGATTGAAGAGGAAGGTTTATATGTATATTTCATAGCCGCTAGTTAACTTGTAATAATTAAATTTTTCAGTATTATAATACATACATCATAAAGAAAATGTAATAAATATTTTATTATTTATGCTTTTCTGCAAAAATTCTTTAACATTACATTGTAATATGTTTTTTCTAATATTTAGTAAATTAAGAACACCTTCTTTCGATTTAAATAGAAAAAAAAAATTAAGGGTGGAATAATTTTAGACACAGTAATAATGAATAACATTAGTTGTAAATATTTCCTCTGTGGTCTAGCGGTTCAGTTGTTGGACTTGACTGCATGAGGTCCCAGGTTCGAATCCCAGGTCGGGCAACATAAAGAAAATTCGGGTTTTACGATTTTCTAATAAAAAAAATGTTGCTCGGGATAGGATATGTGCCCGGTTGGCGATAGGCTTGCCACCTATCACATTGTGGGACTTAGTATCGTCGGCTAGTCGTGGGTGCCCTGGTTGTGCCTCTGCCTACCTCTTCGGGGATATGGGTGTGAAGATACTTTTAAATATTTCAACTATTTGGTAAAATAGAATTAAGTGCATGGTATTTAAGATCCTCCTTACCCTGTTTATGAAAATAAATGTATTATTGTTCAAAATGATGGGAAAATTTGAGTTTAGTGGTTTAGTGACCTTTACCCGAAATGCTGACTAAAATTTCAAGCAACTACAAAACAATGTACCGGGGAAACTACTACACAAAATGAGATTATAGAAGATGTTGGACAAGAACTACAAACCATCTTTTGTTTTTTTTGAGCAAATCAAACATTTGATCTAACTCCAACATAAACAAAATATACAATGCTTGTACTGAGGCAATTTGTCATTAACCCTAATACATAGAAAGTCATAAAAATAAACTGAAATAATAACATCCAGATCCAGAAATGTAGATATCTAGATGTTTATCTTTTTCGCCTCTGTCGTCGAGGTCTAGCATTGGACTTGACTTCTTGAGGTCCCACATTTAATCCCTGGGTTGAGAACCGAAAAAAAAGCTAGAAAAAGTATATTTTCAATTTTCTAATAAAAATTATGTTGCTCGGGATTTTCCAGGCTCCTTTCCAGAATAGACAATCAGCCTTCTTGCCAAGCAGCTCGGAAACGCTACCAGGGAACCAGCAAAAACATTTATAATTGTTACCATATACAAAGTAAACGGGTGATATGAAGTTTGCCAGAACAGCCAGTTAGTTTAAAAAAGACTTACAAGTTTTTTTAAAGATGTTAATACTTGTCACCTATAGGTACTGTATATTATATTATAAGTCTTCTTAACTCAGAATCTGTAATCACCTACTAGTTATATGCACCTACTTATGACAGGACTTTCAAACTAAACTGTGATATAATATCTATACTATTAGTAAGAATTTTGTAAAAAACTACATAATAGTTTCAAATTTAAAATCTATAACAACCGACAAATATAAAAAAGTAATAGTAATTAAAATACAATAGGTTAAGGTTATTTTACCAAATAAAAAATTAAGATTTTTAAATATCATAGGCTTTAGATACTAAGTAAGTATGTAAAAGAATCATTTTATTGTTCTCTACAATAAAGTTTTGTATTTCAAACACAAAAGACCAAGTGACATGTTTAACGGTTGAAAATGAATAAATATGTTAAAATAACAAACTTCCAAGCACTTACCAGAATAAATAAATATAGGGTAGAGGAAAGTATGTTTCGGTGCACATCACATTAACAATACTTTGAAGACTTTTGTTATTCTATAACTGAGTAGTTCACAGTATTCTAGGTACACATAACTTGTAAAAGATAAGTTTTAAAAAATAAATTGAGTCTCCAACTTTAAGAATGTAATAGTCAATACAAAAGGTATGTACATTTTGTAAACATGCAATGGAAATTATAAAAAAATATTTTGTTTAATGAAAGTTGAAACCAATATTTAAGTAAAAGTCAAAATCAAAAGGTAAAAAATACTGTAGGTAAGTAGGTAGTATTTGTTTGTAAACAAAAACAAACAACTCCAACTGACAAGGGAGATGTCAACATTTTTTTTAAGTTATTTTGCGCCTTTCTGAAGCCGGCTAAGACCTATATGCCATGATGCCACGTCTTCCGTATTAATTATTTCGTCATTAGTCACAATATGTCTTCCGCATTCATTATTCTTATACAGCCATTAGTCACTATTTACAAAGTCACGTCAGGGTATTGAGTTAAGCGGTGGTCACTTTACACAAGCTCACTTTGGGAGATTTTGCTTCACCGAGAAAATTTGCGATACACTAATTTCTTTATAATTATTCCATTTGTGCACTTTCACTGGACAAAATTAAAGTAATTCCAACCTAAATTAAATAATTTTACTCATAACTTACACTACATTTAATAATTGTGAAAAAATTACGACCACCTTCATTCACGATGGCGCCAAAACTCCTATTGTTGTTTATTTACTTTTCTTCAGTTAATTTTCCCTTTTCCTGGGTCTGGCGAAGACCTATGTAGTTCTACGGAAATTGTGGCAGCAATGATGTCGCAGCATGGCAGATCTTCAGAGATTTCACCGGGCGGCCCACAGATATGTAAACCAGTACGTCGCAACCAGATACTTCAGAAAAAACATATGGGCATTGGCAAAACTTTGATGGCGACTATACCGATCTCACTCGTTGCTAATACCTTCTCACTCTATCTTTCCCGTCTATTTTTTTTATTTTATTTTTTTAGTATCCATAAGAGCATTAACATGTGCCATCACTCAATTTCTTTTCTGATTTCGTTAAATTCGGCTCAAATTATTAAAAATTAATATGTTACAATAAGTCATTTCAGGATCTTATATAAAGAAAAAGCATGTATGTGAGATTGGGTCCTTTGACAGGATACATTTATTCAGTATTTTAATACATTTACTTTAAAAATATATTGATACTTAGTAGAAACATAGCAGTAAATATTCGTTATGGATTTGTTTACACATAGTCAACACTAAGTTGTTATTGTTTAACCGTCTCGTTGGAAGAAGGATTAGCGTACACGCCTTTTTTTTCCAAAACCTTCTCTTCGCCTTTGTCGAGGCAATGGGGTCGCTTGCGCATTCTACCACGGCCTCGACAGCGTCAGTTCCTTAAAACTCAGTCTTGCCAGTTAACTAGCTACCTAAGACATTACTCTGCACTCACAGTGGCACATGGACCAACCGCGCGCACCATCTCGAGGCTCTTAGATGTAGGCAACAGGCACAGTAGTA
>NJDD01001668.1:45129-63256 GCA_002245505.1 Calephelis nemesis | reverse complement strand
CATATTACATTTATAAAAACATATTTAATACAAAAGGCGGTTTTATCGCTAACAAGCGATCTCTTCCAAACAACCAACGCTTAGAAGATAAATACATTAAAATAAGGAGAAGGTAAAATAACTTAAAAGTTATAAATCATAAATCTATCAAATAATTTAGGAAGTATTCTAACTTTTTAAAACAAGTGTTTAAATTATAAATTAAAGTTAAAACATACAAATAAAAAAATAAATTATGCACATTTATAGGTAGTGAACATTTTCCAAGTTTCCCAGTTATAAATTTGGTGCTAAAGTATTCAGGTAAAACTCCTTTACCATCTTCTTAAAGCCATAGTTGCTTTCTGCCTGTCTTATTTCAACAGGCAGTGAGTTCCATAGCTTAATAGCCCGTACTGTAAACGAATATTTATAGAATTTAGTTTTATGTTCCGGAATCTTTAACAAAAATCTTTTGCAGTGACGTTGACCAACGTTATCTTCATTAAGAAAAATAAATCTCTCTTTAAGATAGGCGGGAGTATTGGTATAAAAAAGAACACTAAATCAAATATTGAGTGTATGCGCATTCCTGCGAAGGCGAATTGGTAACCACCTGAGTTTTGTTCGAAAATCGGAAACATGGTCATATTTGCGAAGTCCAAATATGAACCGAATGGCAACATTTTGAAGACGCTCTAGTTTATTTAATTGATCTTCAGTCAAATTCATATAACAAGCATCTGCATAATTGAGGATAGAAAGAAGCAAGGATTGTGCGAGCGCAATTTTAGTGGATATGGGGAGAAATTTTCTAAGACGATTCAATGAATTAGCTGATGCAAAGATTTTACTACTGAGTTCCTTGATATGCACAGACCACGATAATCTATTATCGATAAAAATACCCAAACTTTTAACTTCTGATGAAAAAGGAATATGTGTTCCATTTAAAACTATTTTGGGAAGAGAGACCCAGTCAACTCTAGATATTAAATTTGGACTTCAATTCAATTCAATTTCAATTCATTTATTTATTTGTAGTAGTAGGTCTTAAAGATTACATTACAAAAGAACGACTACTCCTTGCCTAGTGGCGTACAAATATTATTTAGGAAGAAGTACGTAAACTTAGGAAGTAAAATTTAAAATTTGCAGCAATCAGTTTCACTATCTGTGATGTTTCACATGTGATTTTACTGGATTAAGACTTAAACCAAAGCGAATGGATCAATCGTGAATGTTCTTAAGATATGCATTTAATTTATAAATAGCTGGCGTGAGATCTTCAAGTGCGGCTTGAGTATAAATTTGGAAATCGTCTGCATAAATGTGATATTGAGAAAGTACTTCAAGAGTGATGAGGTTGATAAACATCGAAAAAAGAAGAGGAGAGAGTACGCCACCTTGAGGCACGCCAGACATGCTATGAGACCTAGCAGAAAGTCTGTCGTTTAATACGCTGTCGACGTCCCCGGAGATAATTACCAAACCATTGTAAAGCAAAAGAGGATATTATATTAAAATATTGCATAATACATAAAAGTACGTCAATATCGACAGTGTTAAATGCATTACTAAAATCAAACAAACATAATATCGTCAGTAATTTATTGTCCATGCCTATCCGAATATCATCAGTGATTTTCGAAAGAGCTGTCACTGTACTATGGCCAGGACGAAAGCCTGATTGTGAGGGACTGAGTAGATTGTTTTTAAATAAAAATGTGCTTAACTGTTTATAAACTATTTTTTCTAATACTTTTGATAAAAAAGGGAGAATGGAAATAGGTCGGTAATCAGAGTAAGAAGAAGGACTTGATTTTTTTGCTAGTGGAATAATAAGAGCATCTTTCCAACTATTAGGAAATGAAGTAGTTGTCAAAGAATGATTAAAAACATTAGTCAGAATCGGGATAATTATATCCAAAATTGGTACAATCATATTGCAACTTATACAATCACCACCTACAGCAGTAGAAGTTATGGACATAATGACTGAATGTATGGTTTAGGTAAGTTACATCATACGGTGTGGGGGTTTTTCTCTGTAAGTCGGCTAGGACTTACAGATCGATATATACTCAGCAGGAACATGAATGTTTCTGTCTTACAGGGCCCTCTCTACAGATGAATGGATGCCATCTGCCTCCAGGGTGAGTTTAGAGTTACAATGGAATTTACATCTATATCTTCTATCTCTATGTATTCAAATTCAACATTCTCAGCTACAGACCATTCAGGAATTAGCGTATCAGATGGTTTACGATCTTTATTTTTATTTTCTATTTCTTCTTCTATGTTTGCATTACATAATGCCAAAATTTTTTGTCCTCGCCATTGTCTCGAAGACATCTAAAAATTGTATAAAATCTGTAATTTTATAAAATTCTAATATGTAAAGCTAGACTTCTCTAAAGTTTATTCAATTCAATTAAGCTACTTTATAAACAAGCCTTCATAAAAAATAATAATTTTAGTAGCATAAAACTAGGCATTTAAGCACTTTTTAAGCCGACATCTACATACAGACTAGCTGCTGCCCCGCAGTTTCACCCTCTTTGTTCCCGTTCTCGTGGGCACACCGGGATAAAATAGGACTTTATATTACTCCCTGAAAAACAAGCTTTCTAAAAGTGAATGAACCAGAGCAATAGTTTTTGAGCCAATTGTAACGAAGTAAAATCGTTACATTACCCAAATAATTAATATCTAAATTAATAATAAAATTTCCCCGTAGTAAGGACTAGTTATAAGGGTAAAAACCAAATAATATAATAAAAATTTAAATAAATCGCTCAGCGACATCTGCCTCGCAACAAAGGAATTAACTCACCAGATCAATAACTATTCAAAATCAATAGTAGCGTAGGTCGCGACCTCTGTGAGTGATCAGCCCAACAACCTCGTTGGCTAAAGTCCCAGTCTAGCGGCAAGTAGAGGAACTAGTATTCGGAACCATTTCCGGCTTATTAATTGTCCTCTAAGCTTCTAGAACTTTCTATTACAAAAGTATAAGTATAACCCACAGAGGGACGCGGACTCACTCAATAGCGGGACTCTGAAGACGTAGTATTCCTGCCCGAAGATAGTTAGAAATTCAAGAACAAAAAGTGTTATCTATCTAAGTAGTGCACCAAACCCGATAATTCGGTTAGTTCTCACATATTCCCTAAACAATAAAATTAATCAAATATCTCTTACAGCTATGCGCGAGGATTAGAAGCATAGCAAACCAAGTTAAGCTTGTCGCTATAATTGATTATTTTCAAATTATGTGTAGGAACACGTGCTAAGCTTGTTCTTTTTGCCCATTTGGTAAAATTAATATTATTATTATTATAAAACATAAATTGTATCTATAATGATCGATGTTGCTAACCGCCTGTTCGCCGACACCAAAGATTGCAACTTGTCCACAAACTGTAATATTCAATAATACTCAATAGGAGTAATGTGTAATGTCAGCTATGACAGTAGCCAAATGTTATAATCACATGGCCACGACTTGTCCAGTGGGAGGACCTGTAATATACTGGTCTGGTCATGGCCTGGCACTGTGACCTGTCTGGCGACAGTGTCTTAGAGAAGTTGTAAAAAACTTCCAGGGTCCAAGATACCGGCCGGAAGTCGACCGACCGCTGCACGTGGGCCAGGCGAGTTCGGAGTCTTGAGTCCCGGTCGCAGCCCAGGCAGTTCCTGTTGACCTGGGCTCCCAAGGAGGTCTTTTCCAACTAAGGCCAGTAACTGTTAAAGGCCACCTCTCTCCACATCTTTCAAATTAACGCTGCATAGGCACGCACCCACGGCATACCGGCTCAGGGGGAAATTGTCTACCCGCCCTGAGCGGACCTGAGTTTAATAATAAGAATCCACCGGTCAGAAATTAGTCATTTAATAATTATATATTAACGGTGAATTTTAATTAACTGTCTCTGTAATTTTATGATTATTATATTCTTTTTGTAGACCTTAATTTTGTTTTTTTTTTTATCATTTCACCGTATTTTTTTTATTCGAATTATCCCCTGTCTCCCATTCAACCTGGTCTCATGCTGAAGGGCTGACGGGAGCAGGCGACACAATTCGTTACAAACATGCAAAAATACAATTTGATTATTACGCAAAATAGCTGCTAAGTCAATTATTTCCTGGATTTCCTAAATGAAAAAACTGCCAACTCCTGTCACTATATTGTAAATTAAGTTTGTGTTAATATTTCTCATTTTTTTGAATAAACGTATGTAAAATAATAAATAAATAATAATAAAAACACGTACCTTAGCATTTTTTTATACCTCAACCTTCCGTTTGCTTTTACAACACCGAGAAAACAATTATTTTGTAGGAGCAAACACACAGCCATTGCTAGCTCCATACAAAATGGCGGTAAAAACGGAGTTAGCAACACGACTTTTGACACTTGGGATTTACTCATCACGCGTTTTTGTTAATTTAAATTAAAAACTGACTATAGCTGTCTTTCTTAGCTTGTGTATTTTAATTCACTCTTTCGAACGGTATAAAAAACGTAATAACGGTCAAAAGTGGATTTGACAGTTTTTTTCTCTAAGCCGACGATATGATAAACGAGAAAAATCCTTGCCTAGGATAACATCGTTCACTTTATAAATGTAATCATCGTGACTAAGAACAACAACTGTATTGCCTTTATCGGCTCTTGAGACAATTAATTTGTTATTTTCTATCCTTTTCTTTAAAGATTTAATTGTTACCAGTTCCGTATGAAGCCACCGGGGAATGGAAATGTTTTTTAATTGTTCAACAATATTATTTTTAACATTGTTCTCCTTTTTATTAACCACTGCTCTCTGCGAGTCAACCGATAGTGTTTCTAGTGATTTTTCGGAAAATATAGACGTTGGACAATATTTGTAAGACCTTTTATTTAAAAGTGACATTAAACTTGAGGAAAGCGTACATCTGTATGATTTTAAAAACTACTATGATAAGGGTATGAATTTGGAATTTGATTATAATAATTTTATTACTATGTGAAGCATCGCGAAAACACTGACATACGTGATGTAATTTATTTAGAAACACTTGTACTTTCCACAATATATTTTATTATTTTTTAATTGCATAATTTAGCCAACCGGTTTCGCTATACAAGCATCATCAGGGCTATATAACAACTCTATACGTCATGTACTAGTTTAAACACTGCCGCCATTTTGTTTTCGTGGCGCTATTCGATTATCTAAAAGTGAGTAAGAAACATATTTTGTAACATATTACATAAAAAATATGCCATTTTATAAGATAGCATTTTAATATAGCAAGTTAATAATTTTACGATTTGACAAATAATAAGAAAATTTAGGTTACAATTTCTTCATACAATTTCATAACTTACGTGAGTATTGTAAATCATGGTCAGACCGAGTCTGGCGTGGATTGCCGAAGTCTCAAAAAGTCGAGTTATCTAAATCGTCTAAATCGCAATTTGTCTGACTATCTAAATTACCTGTATCTCAATTTGTACACATCGCAAATCGTCTTAGTCGCAAAATGTCTAAATTTTTCAAATAAGTATGGATCGGGTTAATTACATAAAACTTACTTTTCTGATCTGAATTATATTTGATTCATATTTCGACTTTTTTAAGTGTCGAGTATAAAACCTCTTTAAAATCAAAGGAGTTAAGCTTAGGAATACGATTATTGCTGGCCACTATATATTTCAAGTGCCATTCTTAGTCATTTTCCCTTTTCTGTGGCATTTTCCTGTCAATACCTGAAGTGAATATAATATTTACTGTAAAGTTAAGTATACACGATGACACTGACACTCGACAGAAATGTCAACACCAGTGTCGCTTGCGTCTACACGGTAAGCAATGTTTTGTGTCGACATTAGTATATACATTTAGTGTACCGGTTGAAGTGTATTGGCCGTATACACGATTCTGTTTGGGACATTTCATCGCCATGAATAGACGTGCTGCTGCCGCGATTGTCGCGGTATGTGTTTCTATTAAAATGCGTCGGCGTAAAAAGAGATCTGTATGGGTTAAAGATTGGATTAAAAGAAGAGCGCAGCTAGGGGTATATAACCAATTGTCTGAATTGAAAAACGAAGATCCAGAATGTTACAAAAACTTTCTTCGGATGAAACACGACGATTTTCAATATTTATGTGACAAGATTTCACCTGCGATTAAGAAGCAAGATACGAATATGAGACTAGCTATTAGTGTAGAAGAACGTTTGGCGATAACATTAACATTTTTGGCGTCAGGTAAATATTTATTATCATATTTTTACACCATAATATCTATTACCACATTTTTAATGATAAACTTTATTCATTTCAGGAGATTCGTATCGATCGCTCTCATACCTATTTCGGGTACCACAACAGACTATCTTCAAAATAATACCAGAATGTTGCGATGCTATTTATAGATTTTTAAAACCAAATTACATGGAAGTAAGTAAATAAAAAAATATTTATGTTTAAGTAATATTTTAATTTAGTTATTAATATGAAAAGTTGAAATTTGGTGAATCCACAAACTAATACACTTATTACAAACTTTCGTACGTTGCATTAGTGTCTTCCGAACTTTCCCAAGTCGTATTTGGCAGTGGAGTAAGGGGACCAAAAGACTGTGAAGTAGATGGACGTGAACATTGATCAGCTTCATCCATTTCTTCCATGTCCAGAATGATACGTTGAATTTTACGTTTCAATTCTCTTTTACGGGCTTCTGACCTCATATTCCGTATAGCAGCACCCACGAAATCACCAAAAATGGCAGCATCATCAGATTTGTCTAACACGCTTAACCTTCCGTAAACCACGTGGGTAAAAGTTGCATCCTGCACTATGTGGGGTTTCCTATACCCCAACATCATTCTATCTATATATAGGGAATATCTTTCTAAAGTTTATTTTATACATACTTATATTATTTCTGGACTATTAGGAAATAAAAATTAAATGAATTTGTTAAATATAATCAACATCTTTAATATGTATAGGCATTGTAACAAAAATAGTGTTTTTTATCAACTAAAATGAGACCATATTCTTTGGTTTAGCCTTTAAGAAAAAAAACTTAACTAAAAACTTCTTATTGCCCGTTATTTCAGGTCCTAATGAGTAAAGAAATTAAAATAGAATAAAAATAACTAAACATAATTAGTATTCTTGAGATCCCAGTTGGTTCAAATCTGCACAATTTTTACAAAAGAAATATGCGTGCTCTAAGCATATAGGTATTTCGCATCGCTCGCAACCGTACTTGGTCTTTCGATCTTTTCTTCTGTCGCATTCAGAACATCTTGTTACACGTCTTGGCATCTTCTTTGGTGATTCCACACTAGGTTCACCAAGTAAGACGTGTATACGCTTACGAGAATCTCTTGGAATTCGTGGATTATCTTTGCGGTTTCTCATATGGTCTTCAATCAAAGCCATACCCAGATCACGAATAAACTTCCTCCTGTTGTTAGATTTTCCTGCTTCAATGCCATTATTGAACATATGTAGAACCATAGCGTTGATTCCTGCATGATTAAGCATCGAGAAAAATAAAGTGAGAGGCCAGCGTTTGCTGTTACGAGAAACATCATATGTTCTGGCAAGTTTGTCGACCACATCTACTCCACTTTTGGTTTCATTATAAAATGTAATCATGGATGGCTTCTGCTTGATTCCAGTTTCATGGTCAATTTCCATATCATGATGAAGAGAAGACATTATATAAACACACTTTCGAGGCTTTGGAACGTAAGAAAGGAGAGTAATATCTTTTTGAAAGCCAAATCGTGATGCGTATTCCTCTTGAGTTCGCTTGAAACATAATGGAATGCAAGCTTTATTAGCCCTCAAAGTACCAACTATCGTTAATTTATGTTTATGCAACAAGTTTTCAGCAGTTTCATGACTGGTAAAGAAATTGTCCATAGTAATATTTCTTGACGAGCCGGAAACGCAGTTTACCATACGATTGACTAAGTCAAATGGCTTATTGCTCAACGAAAAGGGACTGTTGTCTGGCTGTTTGCCGCAGTAAATTTCTAAATGTACGGTGTAAAATGTTTTAGCGTCGACTAAGGCATATATTTTGATTCCATACTTTGCGGGTTTCGATGGGATATACTGCCGAAATCCGCACCTCCCTCGAAAGGCAACCAATTCTTCGTCAAGTGTTAGGTATTCGGATGGTGTATATGCATTTTTGCAAACCTGGACAAAGGTTTCAAATATGTCTCGGATTGGTGCTAAACGATCAGTCTTAATTCTGTCTTCTCTAGTCGTAGCGTCATCAAATCTTATATTATTTAGTAGGTACGAAAATCGATTTTTAGACATCGTGCATCGAAATATTTCGATTCCAGTACCATCTGAAGCCCAGAGGTCATTGAGATTTTGTCTCCCAGAACGATACAATCCTGCAAAGCCCAAAAACAGCTTTCATCTCACATGCATTTGTTTCTTTATAGATAACATTTAGCAGTTCATCGTTTGATGGCTGTGGTCTCGAAAAACATATCTTTATATTCGTATGTTTCACAATCGATTCAAGTATCTCATTGGAAATAAATACTTCAAAACATTCTAAACTGGTTTTCTTGTCTTTATATTGACTTTTCACTCCCGGCAAATGTGTAATTATATTTTCTCTTCTCGTACGAACGTTAGTTCTCAACGGCTCCTTTTGCCATTTTGTTTTTCCATCTTTACCAATATAAAAGCCTTGCGAGCCAGAAGACTCACTCCCGGAGAAATCTCTACGTCGTCTACATCCTCTTCAATGTCACTTTCAGATTGAGCACTCAAATGATCCGAATGACCTTCACTTCCGGGTAAATATTGCTCATCTATGTCACCATCATTATCGTCCATAAGTGCTGATAAAATATCCTGGTCAACTATACGTCGAGCCATTATGAGATCTGTAAACAAATACACAAACGATTAAAACAATTAAAAAAACCAAATAAATAAATATTTATGTAGAAATAGGTATATTTTGCATGTCATACTACTTACCTTTTAGACGACGTCCCGAACTACGTGGGGTTTGTGACACCCTGCCACACTTTGCGAGCGACCGTCCGCTGCGCCCGCGACGCTTGTACTAAATCACTGTTACTATGCGAAGCGGCAACGTCGCAACTCCAGCTACACGACGATTCGAGGAATTCACGCGGCTGTTTTATACTATAGGGCGATTTTTGTTTCGCTGGGGTTTATTAAACCCCACGTAGTGCACGGAAAGTTAACGCTCGCTCTAAAGCTTCGTCTTCCTTCTTTCGTTTAGAGGTTCGTTGAGATCGAGAGAGGTTGTCGGAGTTTTGTGAAACTGTTGATTCCAAATTTTCGCTATTAGTAGAAGAATTCTGAAAATAATAATAAATGTTTATTTTAAAAACTATATTAATGCTCATAAATTGGGTAAGCTATTATTTATTTAATATTAAATGATAACTTCTTAATTATTGTTTTTATTACAGGTACCTTCATCAGAAGATTGCTGGAAAAAAATTTCAGAAGATTTTAAAAACAAATGGGATTTTCCAAATGCTTTTGGAGCACTAGATTGAAAACACGTGGTCATAAAAGCACCCCAACATAGTGGGAGTCTGTACTATAATTATAAAGGTACATTCAGTATTGTGTTAATGGCATTAGTTGACGCTAATTACAAATTTATTTATGTAGACGTAGGATGCAATGGGAGGATCTCCGACGGAGGCGTGTTTGCAAATTGTTCACTTTCAAATGCTTTAAGCAACGGCAGCCTTAATATACCGCCACCAAGGCCTCTTCCCGGTAGGGCCAAATATGTACCCTATGTCATTATAGCTGATGATGCTTTTCCAATGAAGCCTTATCTAATGAAACCTTTTCCTTTTCGTAACCAACCTGGACCTAATCGTGTTTATAACTACAGACTGTCGAGAGCTCGACGAGTGGTAGAAAATGCATTTGGTTTACTTGCAAACAGATTTAGAATATTAAGGAAACCTATAGAACTATGTCCTGAAAAAGTTATAAAACTTGTAACTGCAATCTGCGTGTTGCATAACTTTCTCTTGGAACGGAGTTCACGGCATGTGTATGCACCACAAGGCTCCTTGGACGAGGAAATTGGTGGTGTAGTAACTCCAGGCAGTTGGAGACAAGACCCCCCTCCGGATAATGTATTGTTCTCAGACAGACCACTGGCATCCAACATGTCTAATGAAAGTAAAGAAATCCGTGAAGAATTTAAAGAATATTTTGTATCTCCAGAAGGCGAAGTCAGCTGGCAGTACAGATACATAAGTTGAAATTACAATAAACCAATAAATAACAAAGACAACTTACCAAATTTTGTTGTGTTTCATTTGCTGGTAAGGTACTCGACATTAAAAATTGTAAAATGGTGAAGTATTCCCAAGTGCTTGAGTAATTTTCATCTGTGCCTTGGCCACTCTTCTTTTTTTCAAGTTTTCTCAGTTCATTATTAAACTGCGTTCGTAAATTGTGCAGTTTTCTATTTATTTCTAATGCAGAAGTATTAAATTGTTCGGCCAAACTTTCTACCGCTGCTGCTTTCTTTACTCGATTTTTATAATCGGGATTTGATATTTGCCATAGCTCTGGCAGCGATTCAAAATATAAAATCAATGATTTTATTTCCTCGGTTGACCACGCTCGTGACGTCATTGGTCTAGCTAAAAATTTTGCGCAGGTTGGAAATTATCGACACTCGTTGCGGACACCGCGCGCGTCCTGTCTGCACGGCAGCGACACTGACACTGAGCGACACCGACACTACATGTGCAACTAAGTGTTGCGGCGATGTACACACACAGACATTCGATGTATACACTTAGTGCCTGGTGTCTGGTGTCGTCGTGTATCCTTAACTTAAGGGTTTAATTACACAAGTCTGCAAAATAAAAAAAATGAGAGCTGTTTTAGTTTTCTTCCGTAATTCTTATGTTTTTGGGTGTGCTGAATCCGAAAATGACTTTTATTTTGTTTTAGAATGTCACGTTTTCTGACAATGTAGGTATTTATGTTAAACAAGTCCTCATCATAAAATAAAAGATAAAAGCCTATTTTTTTATTTATATTTTTAATTGCTTACATAAAACTTATTTATTCATCCAAAAAACAGTAACTAGTAATTATTAAACACATTTCTTTTTCCCAGTGAGATTCCTTTTGGTACATTTACGCTTGTGCGAAGCATCAGGAATGTCTCTTTGAAGTGTCTAACAGTAGTCGGCCATCATTGAGACGTTCCATCTTCCCTGGTATCTTTTCTCCATCTCTTTAATATCTTAATGAAATCGTTCACCTTGCTCTTCACTCACATCTCCTAAATTATCTTGAAAGTAGTCAAGGTGGGAATGAAGGAAATGTGCTTTTAAACTCATTAGGCAACCTAAAGCTTGAAATGCTTGCAACATCCTTTTAACAGTTTGTTTGTAGTTAGGGTCTTTGTTATTGCCTACAATTTTTTTTATAACCTCTTTGAAGGCAATCCACCCTTCTTTTTGAGGATCCGTCATGGTTGCGATGAATTGTGGATCAGCCATAAGTCGTCGAATATCTGGACCAACGAAAACACCTTCCTTCAACTTCGCCTCCGATAGACCTGGAAACTTTGATACTAAGGATTTGAAGCAATTTCCATCTCTTGGAAGTGATTTTACAAATTGCTTCATCAATCCCAGCTTTATGTGAAGCTATGGTAGAAGAACTTTATGACGAGGTACCAAAGTTTCATGCAGGACGTTCTTTTCGCCAACCTTAAGCTCCCTTGCTGGCCAACACTTTTTGGCCCAATGATTTGCACGGTCTCTACTATCCCATAGACACCAAAAGCAAGGGAATTTGGTAAACCCCGATTGTTGTCCAAGTAACATGCCTAATATTTTGAAATCATCGCACACTTGCCAGCCGTGGTCTTTATTTTTTAATTTGTAAAGAACCAATTCCAAATTCTTGTAGGTTTCCTTGAGGTGTACAGAATGACCAACAGGAATGGAAGCATAGACACCGCCATTGTGCAGCAGAACTGCTTTAAGGCTTCTTTTTGAAGAATCTGTGAAAATATGCCAATGTGATGGGTCGTATAAGATCTTAAATCTTTCCATTAAACCTTCAATATTAGTACAATAAACCAACTCGTCCTCTTGGGCAAAGTAGGGAGTAAACTGCTTCTCACGATATCGAAACCAGGAGGAAGACACACCCGGCAAAAGTAAGTTCCTGCTTTATGAGCCTTGATCCAAGCAACTCAGCAGCGTTTTTAGAAAGATTCAAGTCTCTTACCAAATCATTTAACTCGCCCTGGGAAAACAATTTCGGACAGCTGTCGTCTTTAAATTCAAAACTTGAATTGTAATCGGGTTCAGCACCATCTTCGTCAGAAATTGAAATCTGTTCCAAGGTAGGAGGGGCCTTGGGCACTGCTTTTTCGGTCCCATGAGGGATGGGCCGAATAGCTGATTGCATATTAGGGTATGAAATTGACTGCTTCCGTTTTGAATTATACCCTTTCACATTACACGAACAAAAGTAACAGTCATCGCTATGGTTCTTTTGCTCGCGCCAAATCATTGGAATCGCTCATCGGAAAGCTTTTTTCTTGTCCTTAAACCAATTTCGAAGGTCTTCAACACATCGTTTGCAGACTTTATGAGGCGCCCACACTTTATCTTGATCTCCAAGTTTTAAGCCAAAATACGTGAAATACACTTTTTTTACAAAGTCAGTAATATTAAGTTGTTGCTTTATTACCATATATTCGCCACAAATATAACAGAAACTGTCAGGTGAATTCACACACTTCCGCACAGACGACATGGCACTTGACTGAACTAAGATCTATAAAACAATGACGAGCGAATTTAGACGTTGTTGTAACACGCCTCCTTCAACACTATCGGAGCGCGCATGTACAGATTACAACATGTTTGTTTGTTAATTTAGCTCACTTAGAATTCAGGATGTAATTATAGATATGACCTGTACTTACACAGTTTTCAAAAAATCGAAATAAAATTGTAATTATTATAATATATAATTTATTTATAAACTTCAAACTAGTCCAAAGAGCACTTTTCTATTATAAAACTTCGCGTTTTGCTAGATAACCTGACGTTCTGGAAAATTTTGAGTATTTTTTTTTGTATTCAGAACACTAAAATACATATAAATCAGTTGAAAACATCCAGACAGCTTTTTTGTTGCAGACCTGTATTATTTACAACAATGGATAAATATAAAATGAGTATTAAGTTTATTTCTAATCAAAAAGGAAACCCTGCATTGTTGTATAACGGTCATAGATATAATAACTAGGGGAACAATAATAAGAAAAACGGAAATTCTTTGTGGAGATGTGTAAACAGCCAAGAATGTAACGCATCGATAACATCGCACTAATAACGGGATTGAAGGATGGCACCGCCGCCTCAATGTACGACTGCTTAAAAGTACTCTCATTTTGTTTTTATCTATATTGAGAAAAGAGGCAAAATTAAAAGATATTCAAATAAAAAACCATTTCTTTGAACGGTCTCATAGAAAGCGAAGTGACATGAAATTCGATCAAATGTACAGAAATGAACTCAATAACTTAAGTGAAGGAAATGTAAACATAATTGACTTCATTAAAAATATAATACAAATTAAAAAAGATAAAATTAAAGTATTGATTATAAGTTTTTTATAATTTTAGTAATTAAAAGTTATTGCATGTATGTTTTTGTTGTTACTCATTTTTGCAACACTTAAAAAGTCGAAATATGAATCAAATTGTGTAATTAACCCGATCCATACTTATTTGAAAAATTTAGACATTTTGCGACTAAGACGATTTGCGATGTGTACAAAGTGAGATACAGGTAATTTAGATAGTCAGACAAATTGCGATTTAGACGATTTAGATAACTCGACTTTTTGAGACTTCGACAATCCACGTCCGACCCGTTAGGCCGAGTTTACATCAAGATTTTTTAGCTATGTGGCGTCATTTTAACGAATGGCATATTTGTTAAATGTTAGCAATAAAGTTTTTCATTTATTAAATTATTACAATCTATCTCCAAACTATTTATAATGGTTTAAAATCAAAGTAGTAAGAAGTTGCGGTCGTACATACAAAACCTATTTAAACCAAATAACTTACAGGCCAGTTTACTTAAGCTCATACTACAACATAAAATTAAACAAAAGTTTAATAATGACACTTTAGGACTATTTAAATACTGTGGCGTGATGCCTATACATAAAAAAATAAATTTACGTTTCTCTAGAACAATTTTTCAGAAATGAGATTAGGCACAAACAGTTAATATTATTTTCACGAAAAGCGTGGCCGAAAATAAACAGCAAATACCTAAAACTAGTAATCTTTACGGCAAAAAGAACAATTACCCTCTAACTGTCATTTTGCCCTCCACAACCATTGCAAAATAGTCTGACATGTTTTTTTGTGTTTTCGAAAACGATTTGATCCTTTTGCAGATTCCTCGTATTTGTACTATCTTGTCGTGCACGTGATGTGCCCTGACATATTGTTAAATTATAAACAAACAATTGACGACTAAAGTATGCACTTTGGTCTGGTACCTTCGGCAGAACTAAATTTTTTTGACAATCAAAGGAGAAGATAATTTTGTCAACATTTTCGCATCTCAAGGCAGTGTAAAACCATTTAGCTCTCAGTTTGTGAATTCGATATTGTCCCATCAAAATTTGTTTTTTTCTTTGGTCATGTTCTATTTTAATTTTCTCTTTCAGCTCTATGCAGTTAGAGCACGCGTCTGTTGCCGGCGTTTAAAAACTCATATTGAAATATTTGTTGACTATTCTTCTGAAAAATTCATATTTAATATGTACACTTTGTGACTCATTAACACAAATATTGCACAGTTAATTTGCCTCTGACATAGAGCGATTCTACAGATTTAATTTCTTTTATGAATGGCATCACAGACTCTTTTCTTTCTGCGTACTGATTTGTCCTTCTGTCTTTTCCCCCTCGCTACTTTCGCAGTGACATTGTTGTGAGGTGTTATTTACATATTCTTTGTTTTCTATACCTAGATATTCCTAGAACAGTAGTCATTGCTTTTTGACAAACTTTGTTTAAGGTTAGAGTACGTTTTCCTTTGCTGATCATGACGCTTTGGTATAAAATAACGAATAGTTTGTGTCTTTTTTCCCGGCCTCTGGTTGGCAACGCACCATTACCACCTTTGGTGTCTCTAGGCGACGGGAATTTCTTACAATCAGGAAATCCGTCTGCTTGTTTGCCTTCCAATGTTATAAAAAAAAATTGCTGTGAAATTTGCTGTAATCCTGCGTAGTTAATTCTGTACATTTGTAACAGTGTGATCTTCTATGTGAACATGTTGGAATTAGCGGCGGCTTTTTTGCCTTATGTCTGAAACAAGGAGCAAAACCGAAGACGTAATAAGCATAAAATAACATTTTAAATTAAAAAAAACCCCTATCACACATTACAACTAAAACAAAAAAAATGGAAGTTTTATATATTCCAAAAAATGGCTTAATCGAAAATGGTTTTAAATCTTCTCTTTCAGGTGTTCGGGAGGTACCCTGAAAAAGGACATTTGTCCTTAACAAACTAAAATTATTTCTTGTTGCGCTATTTGTTATTTTGTTAATAAAGTTATCTATCACAAAACAACACGTGCATCATAAACAAAAACAAAAAGCGTAATGACAAACAATATGGCGGTGCAACAGCAAACAGAGCGGTGTTTGCAAGTGGATGCCAAGATGGCGACTTGTATGGCAGTATTGTAAGTCAGTTTCAAAATATTTAAAATTTTCGGCTTATTCCACAAATCCCCGTTGACAATCCCCATCAACGGGGATTAGTGAACTTTTTGTTCTATACTCCTCTCAACTATTTTTGCCGTTCCCGTTCCGTTCAACTACCCGTATAACGGCAGTTGTGAGATAAAACATGTGGGTACATTTGAATTTGTTTTGAATCCCGTGCGAGTGCGACGTCGCCGATTCGCGTGTTCGGCTGTGAGTATATATAGGTATGTTACCTATGTGGTTAAAAATCGGTTGCCCAGGCTCAGAGGAGCTCTGAATGTTTTTAAAATAGTCAAAGTAATATAAAAGTTGATAACAACATTTGCGACTCTGATTTCTGTTTTTATATATTTTTTTTAAGTATTGTATTTAGACTTAAATTTAATTTAATTTGATTATAAAAATATTCAACAAGTGACTTGTTAACCAATAATAGTTAGAAAGTACCTGATTCTTACATTATTATTTTATTATTAACATAATAGGGATTAATGAACAAAAAGTTCACTAATCCCCGTTGATGGGAATTGTCAACAAACGGGCTTTGTGGGCCGAGCAGAGTGCTCAGCCCGAGACATCATTATTTAAATGGATTGGACTGTTCCCTACAACGCCAGCAACAAGGGCTGCCTCCCGGGAGACCGTACCTCGACTTGGTGCAGCGTTATTGTGGTGGCTTGTCGCTCGGCGTTAGGCGCCGGGCGCAAGAGAGGTCTTCGTCGCCTAGACCGGCGGCGACGGTGTAGTGTAGTGTTCTGTGAATTTGTGTTCCGGTTTGGATTGGGAGGGAGGTTCGCGTTTGCCGCGGTTATTGGATCCGGTGGATCCGATAACACGTGATGGGGTTTCCTACGTTTGGCGGGCGCGTTCGCGGCCGGTGTGTAGTCACACACGGGTGCTAACACCTTTGGATTACTTGTAGCTTTTTAAGATGGGACGGGTACGTATGTGCGAAGGCTACACTTGCGTAAGCTAAGATTGGCCTGACACACGTTTTGTAAAGTGTCACTTTGTTACGAAGTGACATTTTACTGTCTTTATTAATTAAATAATAGAGACGGCTAAGTACGTGCTTAGCCTTGCTAGTGACACGTGAGATGTGCGATTTGAACGACATCTGATTGTCTAGAATAACCCCTAGGTATTTTGTTGATTTTTCCCAGGGAATTATTTTATCGAGCATTTTAATGTTACCCAGATAATTATAGGGTCTCATCCGTTCAAATGGCCTAGTGCCCCGATTAAAGTACACCGCTGCACTTTTATCGGGGTTCACTTCTATGCGCCACGTCCTGAACCAATCGCCCAGGAGAGCGGCCGCTCTATTTAGAGTTCTACCTATAAACTGACCGTTATGACTAGATACATATAGAGCCGTGTCGTCCGCGAAAAGGGCTACGTGGACGCGCGGCGGTCGTGGTACGTCATACGTGTACAGGCTGTATAGCAAAGGTGAGAGTACCGAGCCCTGCGGCACCCCAGCCTCTAGGGGCCTACTGCTAGATAGAGTACCTTCTACACGAAATCTGAATTTGCGATTTGATGAGTAGTCTCGTATGATGAGAACTAGTCTGTCTGGCACGCCCATTTCGTAGAGCTTATAGATTAGGCCATTGTGCCAGACCTTATAGAACGCCTTGGCCACGTCGAAGAATAGGTCTCCCGTGTATAGGGGACAACGTCTATTCAGGCCGTCTAGAATGTGCTCCATGAGGCTGTTTGCACCTGATTTGTACATGAATGGGCTGCCCGGAAACAAAATTGAATCCATTAACAAATGTTTCTCGGCTACGATCGTCTTAAGGCGGGCGAGGATAAGACGCTCGTATATTTTGCCGAGTGAACTAATAAGACTGATCGGGCGGTAACTACTCGCGACGTTCCGGGGTATACCCGGTTTATGTATTCTTATGACGGTGGCTTCTTTCCACTCGTCAGGAAAAGCACTGCCTGCTAGTAATACATTGAAGATGTTTACTAGTAGGTATATGAGTGCGGACGGAAAGTATTTTATAACTCTATTCGAGATACCGTCCGGCCCCGGGGCCTTTCTGTTGTGAAGATCTTTGATTAGATCTTTCACTTCGTCGTGATCGGTGGGAGGTTACGGATCGCCCTGGGAGGTTCGTTTGCTCTGCGCTCTACTTCGATATTTACTACTCGAATATGTTCCGGGTCGACCGGCAGAGTAGAAATGGTACATTGTGACTGAACATTGTCGGCTAGGCATTCGGCTTTGTCGGTATCGTCAAACGCGAGTGATTGATTTGTTCTAACTAAAGGAGGGAAATCTATTTTAGGATCGTTATT
>NJDD01001668.1:21906-36578 GCA_002245505.1 Calephelis nemesis | reverse complement strand
AGAGAAGGAGACAGCCAAATTTTGTGGAGGAGTAACGTTGGGAAAAAATTGAAAAATAATTCATTAAACATTCCAATGGATTCAACCCTTCCCTACGATAACAGCAATTGTCAATTACCTTATATAATTGTTGGTGACGAAGCTTTTGGGCTACATAGAAATATAATGAGACCTTATCCCGGAAATAAATTGAGTTACGCACAAAGAGTATTTAACTACCGCCTTTGCAGAGCTCGGCGATATATAGAATGTTCATTCGGAATACTAGCTAACAAATGGAGAATTTTTCATACACCAATGATGGTTGAGCCAAAATTCGCTACTCTTATTACAAAAACTGCATGCGTGCTTCATAACTACGTTAAAAGACGTGATGGGTATAGGTTTTCGGATACTCTTACTCTTTTTTACTCTATGTCATTCCTTCTGCAGACAGGGTGAGTTCAGGTACGACCCAAGTAGCACGGGAGGCACGAGATAAATTTGCTAATTACTTTTTAACACCTGAAGGTCGGTTACCATGGCAAGATAAATATATTTAGGCACTATAACTACTCGAATAATTAAATATATACCTCTTACCTTTAATTTGTTTTTCTTGTTCATTTAATGACGACCAATTCGGTGTCATTGACGAAGCTGTTTCGCTCCAGTCATTGGATTTTTTTCCTCTATTTTTATAATCGGCACTTCTAACATCCCAAATAGAAGGCTTTTCCTCTATTTTTTGAATAAATAATTCCGTATCAAACATGGTCACTTTATTGTAAGAGCGCCCCGTCCGCTTCAAATGCACCGATACAAATGAACACGTTGAAACTTGTACGTGCGCGGCCGGAGCGGCCGGACCGCGCGACTGCGCCGCGAGAAGCCGCGGCTGCGCCGCTATTTAAATAAATAATTGCATACAATTGCTTGTGATTTCGTGGTGTAGCGGCCGGACCGCTCGGTCGCGCGGACGCATATAATTCGAGCCTTACTGGCAAAAACATGGATAAACTGGTCCATTGCAGCTTACGACGTGTGCCTATACCACCGATTCAACGACTGATGGTGACTTTAAGGTAAGAAAAAAACATATTTATTTGGTATCATAATGTTTGATAAACATAAAAAAGATAAATTCTTCACATTATTCATCATTACGGCTTGCTGTTTGATACCCAGAGTAACATGGAGTCGTATCATTTGTTTCATACTCTGAGTAACCTAGTAGTATAATTGTATGATGACGATGCATACGAGCCATGTTGCGCTGGAGATCTAACGTCATGGGAGTGGGAGGATGCCGAGCTACTCGATCTGTAATTTTTAATTTTCATGGCATCCCGCAAAACTCACGACCTAAACTTTAGCGTTTGTTCTAAATCGAAAGATCTTAAAAGTGGACCCAAAGAAGAAAAAAAAGACAGGTCGTCAGCGGTAATATCTGGTGTTTGATTACTGAGTAAAGTCAATAACTCTCTTTCAAACACAGAACTTTCGTCGTTTGTTTGCCGCGCCCTGTTCTTTTTTCTTTTTTGATCCAAGGTCTTTGTGATGAGCTGGAATTATCAGCATGGGCATTCAGCTCTCCTTGAAGAGTGTTTGAAGAAGCTTGATGCGATGACATATCAGAATCTTGCGTATTTTCTGAAGGTATCGTATTATCCAGTGATGCCGTATTATCCATATTTTCTGAGGGTGGGAGGGGCATAGTTTCGTTCAGTGATTCATCAACTTCGTTCTCATTTGATGGACTTAGGAAACTTAGTTCATCATAATAGATATATTTTTTGTACTTTGGTGCTGCACTTCCAGAAGGTGTATTTTTCGTAGCTTTCTTTGTCCTAAAGTAAGCATCTCTTGCTGTTTTCCATCTTTGTTGGATCAGTTTCCCTGAAATAATACAATCATGATTTTTTGTTTTCAGATTTTTGGCTACGGGTCGAACATATACAGATTTGCATTATTCATTTAAGATTGGAATTGCAACAATCAGTTTGATTGTGGCCGAAGTGTGTAACACAATATGGGAAGCACTACATGATGAATGCATACCAACAAAAACCTCTGATATGTAGACAGAAATTGCTAACGGGTTTCTACAAAAGACCAATTTTCCAAATTGCATCGGAGCTATCGATGGCAAACACATTCGAATCGTAAATCCAGAAGGTGGAGGATTAACGTTCTACAATTACAAGAATTTTTACTCCTTAGTTCTACTGGCTATGTGCGATGCAGATTATTGTTTTACATATGTCAACATTGGATCATATGGAAAAAACTCGGACTCATCAATTTTCTAAGACCGTGCACTGTATAGGAGCCTAGAAAATAACGCTTTAAATATACCAGGGTCCAAGCCACTGCCTGGAACAAATAGTCCACTTGAATATGTAATTGTGGGTGATGGGGCCTTTGGTATATCTTAAAAAAATATGAAGCCATATGCGCGAAGCAATATGACCCATAAGGAAAAGATTTTTAACTATAGACTGAGCCGCAGTAGACGATATATAGAATCGACATTTGGTATAATGTCAAACAAATTCAGAGTGTTTCATACACCGATTAATGTGGGTTTTAAAAATGCAAAGTATATAATTAAAGCATGCTGTATATTGCATAATTTTATAAGAATTCGCGATGGTTATCGTATAGAAGATACATTTACGATTGAGGGTTGTAACATATTTACTTCTTACTAACCTTGTAAATATCTCAGTTTTGTCTCCTTATATTTATTTACTTGTAATGTGTACATCTTTTGGCCTTGTAAATATCTTTGTTTATTGACTGTTTTTGAGGATGGGTCCCTTACGATTGATGTTGCTCCTCTTTTTCCTTTCTTTTTCAGATATTTTTGTTTTTATTACTGTTGTAAATTATTGGAAAACACTAAAATTTACAATATTTGACATCTTCAATGACACTAATGAAAGTTTGAAGATGACAAATATTATTTCTTTTTTATGGAAAAGAGGAGGTTTAGTTGCCGTCAAAATTCTAATCGACCAATCAGATTTACTAATTTAAATTGCAAATTCCGGAACAGGTCGAGCCGGTATAAAAGGGGGACGATCCAGCCATTTGGGCATTCTGAAGATCGTGGCATAAGTCGACGGAGAAAGCAATAGGAAGAAGTAACGGAGGAACTGCTGCCTTCTAACTACTATCTGGTGCTTGCTGTCTGGTGCCAGCTACCTGGTGCCTGCTGCCTGGTGTCCGCTCCTCGGTGGTGGACCCGAGGACCCTAAACCGGCGGTAGTTGCCCCGCCGGTGTACTTCTCTGGCCGCCTTCCCAGCGGCCCACTTCTCCTGCTGCTCCTGGCTGCTGAGGGAAGGCGCCAAAGGGTCCTCCTGCACCTACGCCACTGAGGCCCGTAGCAGCGGTCCTCCGTGCTGCGCTCCGTGCTCCGTCGACCAACTTCGAACCACCGACGTATCCCACGCCCACTTATTCTTTTTTTTATCCCTAGCCGGCAGAAACTTTATTGTGTATAGTGTACAGTGCACAGACATTTATTTTAACTTTAAATATAGTATACCTTTGTTTAGATTTTTTATTTCAAAATCATATCAACAGGATTCCCTACCAACAGTCAAACTTAAGAAAGTTTGACTGTTTGTTTGTTCATTTTTCTGTTAACATAGTGGTGGGTGGTAGCTAAGCCACCCCCACTACGTTACAGGGTATGGTAGACATATCAAATGTGCCTATAAACAGGTCTGGCAACGCTCTACGAGAACATTTTGCCGAATACTTTTTGAGCCCTATCGGTAGGGTGCCCTGGCAAGACTCATGTATATTTTAAATTTAAATGATTTATTCGTCTCGTAGTACATACACCTATTCCAAGATAATAAAATAATCACCTACCAAGGTGTTGTTTTTCTTCTTCCGACACATTTCCGAATAGTGCGAAAACAATATCGTCCCAGGATTTGTTTCTAGCATCTTTATTTTTATGCAGGGGATCGGATGCATCCCATAATTGCTTTCTTAAGCGTACTTCGTCGATCACTCGACTTGTATCCACATCGCGATTCGTCATGACTGTTCACGCTGACGGCGTCCACTCGGCTCGACACTAGAACGCTCACTGAAGACAGAGGCGCGCGGTCGGTGGTGAGCGCCGATGGCTACGCGGTGCCGACGAGCGACGCGTACACCCGCTGACAGATCAGCGCTGACTGCTGACTATAAACGTACGCGTTGATAGCTACGCGTTATTTTAAAACGCTTCCTAGAAGTTCATACATTTTGGCTGTCAGCGCTGATGGTCAGCGTGAGGTCAGCGCGACTCTAAGGCTGGTTTTAGAGTCGCGCTGACCGTCGGCGCTGAGGATTACGCACGTAGCTCTCAGCGCGTAGCTGTCGTTTTAGTATCGCGCTGAGCGTCGTGGAGTACAGTCATGCATCAAATGAGTGTTCGAGTTGCTGCCGTGTATTTTTTATGGAAAAAGAAAAAACTTCAACAACAACGAAGAAGGCTTCAAGTTGATCCACTGATTTCTCAAAGATTGCTAGTGGGCGCATTTGTTACATTGTTCAATCAGTTAAGAGATAATGAAACCAAATTCTTTAACTATTTTCGCATGTCATCAAGAACTTTCGACGAGTTACTGGCAAAGCTACATGATAAGTTACTACGTAGCAGTTACAGGCGTTTACCTATATCACCAACTGAACGGTTGATGGTTACTTTAAGGTAAGAAAAAAAACAAGTTGATTGTGTTTTGGATTTAATAGAAATGAGCATAAATGGTGGTGGTATTCCAAAAGATAATTAAATTGACACTTATTTTATCTACTTAAAATTATTTAGTACCTTAACATTTATTATATTTACTCAGACACATATCATTTGTCTTCATAGTGTTTGTCTTTATTATTAGCGTCGCGTATTTGTGTTTCGTATCTTGATACAAACTGTGGCACATATTCTTCATATGTTGGCTGTGTGCAATACCTGCTCTGTGCCACATTGTTTGGTGTATGGTACATCCGTGGCACGTATTCTTCGTATGGTGGCTGAGTGCCATAGTTACCTTGAGCCTCATCCGTTGTGTCATTTGTTGATGAACTGTTAGGTCTTCGGTGCATATTTTGAATATCCATTGCCACTGCTAACACTCTAGAACGAAACTGCAACTTTTGTACAAGATCAAAGCTTTTTAACACTGGGCCCAAAGAAGAAAGAAAAGCCAGATCGTCACTGCTAATATCAGGCGTTTGATTGCTTAGCAAAGTTAACAGTTCTTTTTCAAAATCGTTATTTTCTTGGACGGGTTGGCGTTTCTTACGTTTGGGTATGCGTGGTGTTTGTATTGATCCCTGCTCTTCTTGTTCCGATAGCGTGTTTTCAGCGTTCTCTAATGTAGACATATTGGAGATGTCTTCCGTATTATTAATGGTAGATGAGCTGTGCGAGTTATGTAGCATTGATTCAGTAACTATATTAACATCGGTTGGATTCAAAAAGGATAATTCATCATAATACACATATTTTTTTATCTTCTTTGCACCACTCCCTGAAGGAGTATTTTTCATAGAAGCTTTACATCTAAAGAATGCATCCCTAGCAGTCTTCCACCTTTGCTGGATTAGCTTTTCTGTAACAATGTAAAAGCAAACAATTAAGTTAATTTTTTTCTTTTTTTTTCAGATTTTTGGCTACGGGTAATACATATACAGATCTACAATACTCATTCAGGCTTGGAGTTACTACTATTAGTTGCATTGTAAAAGAAGTATGTTCACTAATCTGGGACATACTTCACGAGGAATGTCTACCAACCAGAAGCACAGAGATGTGGCAAGAAATAGCCAATGGATTTCTTCACAATGCCAACTTTCCTAATTGTGTTGGAGCAATCGACGGGAAGCATATAAGAATTATAAATCCAGAGGGAGGTGGATCGATGTTCTACAATTATAAGAATTTTTATTCCATAGTTCTCCTGGCTATGTGTGATTCAGATTATTGCTTTACTTATGTTAACATTGGTGCACATGGGAAAAACTCGGACTCATCTATTTTTAAGAACAGCGCTTTATTTCGAAATCTAGAGACTAACTCTTTGAATTTGCCAGGTCCCAAGCCTTAACCAGGTACAAATGATTCACTAAACCATTACATAATTGGCGATGGGGCGTTTGGCATATCTAGGCATGTAATGAAACCATATGTGCGAAGCAACATGACGCATAAAAAAAAATTTTTAACTACCGATTAAGTCGCGCAAGAAGATACATTGAATCCACGTTTGGCATAATGTCTAACAAATTTAGAGTGTTTCATACTCCTATAGCCGTTAGTGTTAAAGTAACCACAAATATTGTAAAGGCTTGCTGCATATTACACAACTTTATAAGAGTTCGAGATGGCTACAGAATGGAAGATTCTTTGACAATAGTGGGCCTGATTGATATGGAAAAAATGAGCCAATAAATAGGTCGGGAAATGCATCGCGGGAATTGTTTGCTCAATATTTTTTGACACCCGTCGGGAGAGTACCCTGGCAAGATGCATGTATATTTTAACATAACCTCACTTTTTATTTGTTATGTAATATGTTATGAAAATATCGTGATGTTATGAAAATGTAGGTTATAAGAACATTAATGCAAATGCAGAAATATATTAATTAATCGCACTTACTTACCTAAATCGTTTTTTTCATTTTCCTGCACATCCTCGAACAATGCGATTACGATGTCATTCCAAGCCTTCAGTCGTGCGTCTTTATTTTTATACAATACATCACTTGCGTCCCATAAACATTTTCGCAGCCGAACTTCTTCAATCACGCGCCCAGTGTCAATATCGCGATTCATTGTTGCTCCCGTCTGTCCTCGTCAGCGCGTGCGTTTCATGCAACACAGTAACGATAACTGAGCTCAGAAGCGCGTCGGCGCCGCGTGCTCGGCGGCGCGTACGCGTGGCGCGTACTGCTCAGCGCTGACGGTGATCAGCGCTGAGCCGTCGGTGTTATTCTAAAACGCTTCATAAGCAATCATACATAATGGCCTGTCAGCGCCGACGGTCATCGCGACTCTAAAACCAGCCTTAGAATTATGATGATATTGAATTAAAATAAATTATAAGTTACAACAAACTCTTTTCAATTATTATGTATGGAATTATATGTAATAAATAAGTTAGAAAAATTAAGTAACTAAAAATAAAAAGAAAGAAAAAAAATAACACGCGGTAACGGCAACAATATTTTGCACAACCCTATAGCCTTATATTGATAGCAAATTCTTCGAATATACTAACCTTTTCTTTTTCTTTTCTTGCTTATCATTAGGTCCTCCTGTAGATTTTCTTTTTCTAGCTTGATCGCCAGGTACTTCTTCAAGGTTTTTTTCCATATTATACTCAAATTTAACAACTTTTTCCATACAAAATCCCTTTATTTGTACCTAAGCACATCAACACACCAACATTTTACTCGAGTAGGGTATTGTATGACCATAACAAAATGGCGTACCCGGTTAGACGCGCTGTGATTGGTTGAAATGGATTTGACCAGTTATGAATGGAAGACTGGCGGGAATAGGCTAATTTTGAAAATAAGGTCTGTTTAAAATCTTCGTTTTAACAGGTTTAAGTTGTATTTGACCTCATCTGAATAAAAGGATTTTGGTAAGAATTTTCAGTAGAGACATCTGGCATAAATAATACAAAACTGTTATATTTGGATTTGACCATTATTGAAAATTAGCTCCTGATATTAAAAAATAAACTATAACCTACAATAAGTGAAACCACATTTCGCGTGGTCGTCGCACCACCTCTGAATGGGTGAACTAATATTGTTAATTCCTTCATTTATGCTATTTATTTTGAGCAGAATTTTATTATGAAGAAGAAAACTCTGAAAATTCCAAAGTAACAGAAATAGACAAATACTCTGTCCTTTTTTATTGTTAAGTTATTAGTAGCTGTTAATCAAGCGGTGCGATGTTCGCCGGTTCCGGTTTCTGAGGAACAAATGAATATTGATTAAATTTGTATGGATATTAATACATATTTAATCAATATTAATTTGTTCCTAAAATTTCTACCACCAAGAAAAATCTTAATAACTGAAAAATAATCTATTGTTGTATTTAAATTTAGTGGTGGAGAAAAATACAATTTCATATTTGACTTAATCGGTTTTATTTGTAGAGGTTGATCTGGGTCACTTAAAATTATACTTCTAGTTTTATTTGTTTTTGTTTCAGCTATTTTATTATCTTAATGATAAAACAAAATATTGGATATGGCGATTCTGATTTTGTTTATGTCACTTTCACTGAATTGTGTTGACGACGACGTTGCATGCGATAAGACTCCAACAACAGATGTGAACTCCACAGTTCCACTCTATCTGTGTCGGAATGTCTTTCGGGTTGTAAATTTTCCACTCACACCATGTGATTTCATCTCTTGAGTTATTTTTAATTAAGGTACACTCAGCATTTATGTATATATCTTTAGGATTTCCTTGTAATGAGTCCAAATATACCATTATGTTTTTAGTAAGAAAGATTAGCAGTAAGGTCCAGTGGCTGTTGTCGTTAATAGGCACCAACCAGAGTTTGTTATTTAAAATGTGTTGTTTTCGGGCCCATTTTAAAAATCCTACGCTTATGACGCTTTCTCTTAAAATTAAATAAAAAAACAAGGTGTCAAAACACAAAAGAGAGATATTTTGTTTTTTAGCAATATTGGGTAATAAGCTTAAAAAACTATTTATTATAATGATAGGGCATTAATGTTATAAAACTATTTTTATCTATTGTATATCCATTTAATTTCTTTTTCAAATACGGGAATCCTGTTGGATATTCAGTATCATGTAATAGTATATTTGTATCTTGTATATAAATATGGTATTATTTTTCCCATTTTCCCTGCATTTTTGTCCGTTATTTACAATGCGATGTTTTAAATAGATAACAAGATTAAAGCCGTAGGTTTAAAAGTAGAACGTAGAAACGTAGTAATAACGTAGAAGTTTCTTGTCCACCCGTGCAAGCCCGTCGAATTTGATTGTAACATAATCTTACTTAATTTATATATCACAACGTATTTTAATCCTTGTATTTGACTTAAAGGTCACGCACACGGACAATTTTTGATAAGTTTTCTGTTTTGGTCTTTACATATGACTAAATTCATAGTCCATGTACTAATGTAGAAAACTTTGCACATGAACTGTAGTATTTTTATTAAATTTTCTTAAAGACACACAGACAATAGACATAGATACCTCATAGAATTGTCCCATTTTATTCAAATCTGGCGGGGTCAGGGAGTTATGCAAATGGTGTTAATATATGCCTACTTTTATTGTCTATGTATTTAATACGATCACAACTTTGCACACGAGCTCCAAGTATTTTTTTAATTTTTTTCTATAGACATAGATACCTCACATAATTGCCGCCCCTTTTTTTATATCCGGCGGGGTCAGGGGGTTATGCAAACGCTGTAAATATATATACCTACATTCATTGTCTGTTTATTTTGTTTGAATACAACTTCGCACACGAGCTCGAAATATTTTTTTTAATTTTTTCTATAGACATAAAATCACATAGAACCCCCCATTTTTTTCGGATCCGCCGGGGTCAAGGGTAATGAAAATGGTTTCAATATACACCTACGCCTTTCCTTAACATATCTTTGTATATTTGGGGTTGCAAAATGTTGTCGATAAAATTTTAATAACTACACCAACATCTATTTTTTTTCAGATTTTACCTAACTTTTTACACTGAAAACTAAAGAGGTCACGTAAGCCTTGATCAGCTACTGTCAAGGTAAACAAAAGTTGAATTTTTTTTATAACATTTGTACAAAAGCGGGCCGCATTGTCGCTACCCTGAAGAGGCTAATTTGCGAGGGGGCTAACTTCACCTTCATAAAATACTTCGTTCCTGTAGGTAAGGTTGCAAAAAAAAGTGTAAGTTAAGTGGATCTTTCCACTACCATGATAAATTTTATAGTTGGGTTTTAGCATCCAACCTATTCAGATATATCGATTAACATGTAAAAATAAACTACATTGTACAAAAGAAAATATATAGGAGCAGAATAACTTACCAAAACATGTTATACACTTCTTATGACAGCTAAAAGACATTAACATTTACTTCGGTAAATCTGCTCGCTTAGGTACCGATGCGTGCCAACTTTTCGTTTGAATAGTCAATTCAATTGTCAATTTAATCTATGTAATATGGTAAGCTGCCCGCTGACCTTTAAATAAGTTTAAAAATTGTATGAAAGCAAAATTATATGTTTTTAAGAAAGGCTAATATAAAATGTCTGAGTATTTGGAAGACGAACATGCTTGGGGATAGAGGTTTTAATCTCCCACTGCAATTTGTAATGTTATAGTGTGTTAAATATCATCTCCATTATGATTTTCATTCCTCAATTTGTTGTCGAAGTCACTTAAAACCATAGGGCTATTTGTTTTAACTCTATTCTTCTTTTTCCTTTTATTTTATTCTCCACGTTTCTAAGTTTGTTTATTTGTTTTTAGTCTTTTTGTTCTAGTTTTTTTTCTTCAATAGGTTTTTGTTTTTTGTACACATCTTCACTGGTAATGACTGGTGGGGCTGACCAGCGTCTTTTGCCCATTTTTTGTTTATTGTGAGTTCCTGCTTTTATTTTTTGGAGCAACAGTTCTTCAAAAGTGATATTACAATTTACGGATCGGTCTTCAACAATAATTACTTTTGTAGAATTTAGCAATGATGGTTTAGTGGTAGCTTTTTCACTTTTTGCGTATAGGTAATAAATTATGAGGCACAATTTTTGAGTTTTTTGAAGAACAGGTGAAGGACTGCAACAGTTCATCATCGACTCCATACCCATTTTTAGGAGCTTTACTAGTTTTGAAGTCAGGAAATCCGATGGTTCATCTTGAGGTTATTCTTTGCTATAAAATGGAGCGAAAGAATAATCACTTATAGCATAAAAACGAACACCATGGCGAAAAAAAAACGATCTTGTTTTTTTCTCGCCATGATGAAATGAAATGAAATGAAATGAAATGAAAATTATTTATTTGCGGAATATGTGTGTTAAAAAGTTGTTAATAAGATATTTAAGAATACAACATATTCTACCACATTGTGGTGTGCAAATATTGAATTAAATTTAAGAAGTTACGTATTTCCTAATGTTTTTCCTAATGTAGAATTTTTTGTATTATAACAATTCCAGACATCAAAACAAATGTCTAATAATGAAGGGACAAAATTCGTTGTGTTCATAACTATTACAATCTCTTTTTTTTGATATTTTTCCATCGTCGGCGCTTGGTAAATCTTCCAAATATTCATATTTTTAAATGAAAAAACACTTGTACTGTTTTACGTGTCACTTATATTTTATTATTTTATAAATAGCCTACCGGTTTCGCTTTTTACAGCATCATCAGGGCTAGAACTTAAATTACTGAACAATATTTTTGAATAATAAACATAAATTCATTACATAGTGGGTAGATACAAAAAAAAAAACTTAAATCCTTTATACAATGGGGTTGCAAGCTATTGATTTTTTCCCCACTAAATCGGGAAATTAATCCAATTTGAGAAAACAATAATAAATAACATGTTAATTACCTCCATTTCATTAATGAATTACTAAATTTAATTTGCTATTTATACATATGTAAAACTTAATTATTTATGCTTAAGTCAGTTGAATAAAAGAAAAATAAAAGAAAAAATAATAAATGTCCATGTCAAAATTAAAAAAGTAATATTAAATTAAATGTAAATGTCAGATCAAAAAAATAAAAATAAGCAATTAATTATTAAAAGTAAAATTATTTTAATTAAAATTATATAATAACATAGGAAAAATATCCAATATGAAAATACATTAAAATAAATATTAAAGGATATGCCAATACAAAATAAGCAGTAAGCAGTCAATAAAGCAATAATAATAATAATATTATTTATAATTAGTTATATAAATATTAATAGTTATACAACTGAAACGTTATTAAATGAATTTATGACAAAAATTATATTACTTATTAGATTATATTAAATTACTAGAAAATATTTAATAGGGGGGATTTGTTCAATTCTATTTGGTCATTTAACAATTGTGGATTGTTTTTTCTTTTATTAATTTCTAAGGCTTCTAAAGCATTTAGCCTTCTACCTTTATTACAATAATGTAACGAAAAATTTTTTGTAGGATTAAATGCATGACCTTCGTCCCTCAGATGTTTGCCAAATGTAGACTCCCCTTTACCAGTACGCCAATTTCTTATATGTTCTTTTAATCGTACTGAAAAAGACCTCCCAGTCTGTCCAATATACACTGCTTTACATCCCTCACATTCCAACCTATAGACACCACTACGCACCATTTTTGATGTCCTAGTTTTGTTATTGAAGAGAAGGTGTTTTAAAGATCCAGACGTGTAAAATACCGGTTGACAATCTTTGATCATCCTGGCTGATTTCTAGGATATCTTACCCAGAAAAGGCAGTCTGGCATACCTTTTATTATCACTAGAGGTCTTTTGAATGATACCTGGATATATGAAACGATATACTTGTTTCTTTTCTTTTCTCTTCAATAACAAATCAATGAGTTCAGGATCGTAGCCATTATTACTGGCTACAGCTTTAATGGTTCGAAGTTCAGATTTAAAATCTTGGTCATTTAAAGGTAACGACAATAACCTATGTAACATTGCATAGAATGCAGCATATTTGTGAGCTCTTGGATGGTTGGAATGTGAGGAAATTATATTATCACAAAACGTGTCTTTTCTAAATATTGTAAAGTGATGCTTATTTTCTTTGATGAAAATAATAAGGTCCAGAAAATTAATAGTATTTTGTCCTATTTCCATGGTAAATTTAATGTTTTGGTTAAGAGAATATAAGTACATTAAAAATTTATCCAATTCATCTTTGGAACCCGTCCAAAAAGACAAAGCACGTCATCAACATATCTATACCAATAAACGATATAAGTTCTAAATGTTTCTGATTCAAGAATCTGTTTTTCTATTTTATTCATAAAAATATCTGCACATAAGTGTGAAATCGGACTGCCCATGGCTAGCCCATCAGATTGTTGATAAATTTTATTATTAAAACTAAAGTAATTTTGTTTTAGGCAAATGTCAAAACAATGATTAAGATCTACAATTTTTTTGCGGTTCTAAATTCGATTGCACCATAATATCATTGATTGCAGCTTGGCATTCTTTAACTGGGACACTTGGGAATAAATTTTGCACATCAATCGAGACTAAAAAAGCAACATCTGGAACCACAACACTTTTTATTTTATTTACAAGCTCCAAACTATTTTTGATTGAATTTTCAGGTCTTAACTTAGTAGAACACTTAAAAACACTGTTTAACTCTGTCGCTAGATGATAAGTGGGAGCATTCAAATATGAAACCACCGGTCTTATAGGTGAACCTTCTTTATGTAGCTTGTAATAGCCATGGAGACGAGGTATTTGAGGGTTCATTATCTTAAGCTTGTAAACATCTGCAGGTGTAAAAATACTATTACAAGAAGTCAGAGTATTTCTAACTTGGCGATTATACTTATCAGTTGGATCTCGTTTTAATATATTAAAACTAACATTTTCTAAGAATTCATTAATTTTACTATCATATTCTGTTCTAGTTGCTATAACAATCGTATTACCTTTGTCTGCCTTTGTAATAACTAAATCATTTTTTTAATTTTACTTTTAATAGATTGTATAATTTTCCATTCATTATTTCCTGATTTTTTACCACTTTTTAGAGCTGAATTTAATTGTTCGTTTCTTATTTCTTTCTTCAGTTGATGTTTTGTTGAAATATCGTTTGTCGCTATATCTAAATCAACTCCAAAATTTTCTAAATCTTTTATTGTAATTTTTGATTTTGGACAATATTTTGGACCCTTTTCTAGAAGCACACATTCCTCCTTATTAAATATCACATTTGTAGTGTTAAGCAAACGTTTGTAGAACATAGTCATTGAATCTTGTTTTTGGGAACAGAGCGAAATATCCTGTTTTTCATTTATCAAGTTAGATAATTTTTTTAAGTGGCCTGCATGAATATTTGATGCAAGTTTCTTTGATATCTCATAAACTACTTGAAAAAGGTTATCTATTTCTATGTTATGTAATCGAAGGAAATTTACAAAAATACGTGAAATGAAAAAATAGCCCCGGAGTTACATGCTTTTTTACGCGAGTTTTCTACTGCTTGTGGCTTTTAAACAGCCGTATTGTGGCGTTCATTAAAGGACAAAAACCAGTTTTCTCCTGGAATACCATTTCTAAATGGATCCAACAAACTCTATTATTTCCAATCCCGAAAACCCAAACCCATATTATTCCACTTCGAGTAAATTCATTGCTAATTATCTCTACAGGGTGTAATTGACACCGTAACGAAAACTTCGGTGGTAGTTTATATACATATCAGACTTCAAAATTCCGTTTACAGTTTTTGTCGGAAAAGAGTGGTTGAATTTTTAGCATTTTTTCAGCCCGTAATGTATAACGTACAAATTGTTAGCATCAAGCCGCACGGATGCCGCTGCGAGCGCCGCTCAGTAGGTAGGTACTTACCTAGACACTATGCGGTCGAATCATACACTACGTAGAAAATTATACTCCTACAT